>JABUQX010031261.1:0-5000 GCA_015478945.1 Trachelipus rathkii | reverse complement strand
TTAGATTGAGTAGCTTAGAGGTAACATGGAGAGTTTATATTAGTCCAGGTATTACTCAGGTGACCATGTGATCGCAGGTCGAGCTGGAGATGCCTCTGACATAATGATTATGCTAGCTGGTAGTATAGTTGAGAAAGGAGTGACGGGTATTATATTGTTTCATCTCATTGGTTTTTGCGGGTGTAGAGTTTATATCGGATTTAAGTATGCTCAGTTCAAGGAGTGTGGAGAGGGTGTGATGTCAGATACCTGTATATGTGATCCGTCATGTGAGGTATAATAGCATGACGGAAGTATTGAAGCTCTGGTAGTACTGAGTATAGGTTGATGATGGATTAAAAGCATTCGGGTGTATCGCGAGAGAGTGACGAGGAGGAGCTTCACGGCCTTATATATATATACTAGATATATAGTATAATATATATCTATATATATATAAAAATTCCATGTTAGAGTTCAGCTTGTATTAAATCTGATAAATAAATAATTCCTCGTAGGATGAGCCGAGGTGAGATTTCTACCTTAAGGCAATATCTTAAAATATTAAATATTACAATGCATTTCAATATTTAATGTACTTATTAATCTAATTTATAATTGTATACTACTAATTGACATTTAATTATCTTATGAAGAAGGTTTTCATTATTTATTAATTTTTATTTTAATACTAATATTGCTACTTCTACTGCTCTTAATACTATTATTTTTACTACTACTATTATTGCAACTACTGCTCTTATTATGATTCTTATTACTATTACTTTTCTACTACTGCTCCTGCTTCTCATAGTTCTTTCATTACTACTACTAATGAGTTAATATTAGAAGGAATTTTTTTTTTAATTAAATGTTTTGAAATGACCAAAAGTGTAAACTAGGAAAGAATTTTTCTGAGACATAAATTTAACGGAATCTTAATTAAGCCATTAAACTCTCTCTAAATTTTATTATCTAAAATCTACTTTTATTAATTTCAGTTTTGTATGAATATATTTTTGGTTTAATTAAGTGCTATTATGGTATACTATGTTTCGAGTATCTATCTATCTATCTATATCTATCTATCTATCTCTATCTATCTATCTATCTATCTATCTACTATCTATCTATCTATCTATCTATCTATCTATCTATCTATCTATCTATCTATCTATCTATCTATCTATCTATCTATCTATCTATCTAAACGAGGATTTCACAAGTGATGTTGAGATGTTGATGTTTTCTGAATGTATAAAATCTTCTTACAATGACAAACATGGTAAAATGGATGACCATTGCTCGATCCTGGACTATCACATGACTCACGAAAAGAACATTATCGATGGTCGGGTTAACGAATTGCGGTTTGAACTTAAGCTTAAATAGGAGGATAAGCTTGGCAAAAACAGCAACAGACAGCCAGGTTAATCTAGAAACCCTGAACTCATACAGTTATGAGTCATTGCTGGTCTGGAAATATCGGTTTATCCTGCAGCACTTGACTTTAAGGTCTAACTATGCTGCGTGTCTCTTGGGTTCATGGACTTCCTGTTCAAAAATTTTTTCTAGTATATAATTTATAAAAACAGAACTTTTAAATAACAGAGCAAATATGATATGGTACCGAGGCACCAGAGTGTACCATGCAGGCAAAGAGAGACAGATTTCCTCGCTAAGAAAGAGGCAGAAACTAACATAATATATATATATATATTAATATATATATAGTATATACTATATATATATATTATATATATATATATATATATATATATTATATATAATATCCAGTATATATATATATATATAGTACTATATATATATATATTTATATATATATATATATATATATAATATATATATATATATATATAATATTATTATATATATATTACTATATACTATATATATACTATTAATATTAAATATAATAATATAATATATATATATATATATATATAATATATATATATATATATATATATAATCACCCAAATATAAAATAAATTAAACTACAGGGAGTAAAGTCTATCGATTCTCTCTCTCTCTCTCTCTCTCTCTCTCTCTCTCTCTCTCTCTCTCTCTCTCTCCCCCCCTCTCTCTCCCTCTTCCCTCCCTCTCTCTCTCTCTTTCTTCCGCCTTCTCTCTTCTTCTTCTCTCTCCTCTCTCTCTTCTCTCTCTCCCTCTCTCCCTCTCCCTCTCTCCCTCTTTCTTTTCTTCCTCTCTTTTCTTTGCTATGTCATCTCTCCCCCCCCCTCTCTCTCCCTCTCTCTCCTCCTCCTCTTCTCTCTCTCTAATTACTCAGATTTTAAATTAAAGAAAACTCCAAGCAGGGTCTAGGAGCAAACCCCATCAAGACTTTTGTGCAGATAAGAAAATCTTTCATAGAAAGCTCCATTCAAAGCAAAACCAACCGAAAAAAAGAAAAATATTAAAAATATTAACAATAACAAATAACTAAAAATAAAAGAAAAACAAGAAAGCTAAAATATGAAATCAGTATGGAACGATAATATGATATAATATATATAATATATTATAATATATATATATATATAATAATATATTATAATAACTAATATATATATATATATATTATAGATATAATATATCATAATATATATATATAATATATATATATAATAGTATAATATATATATATATATTATATTTACATATATTATATATATATATAGTATAATATATTATAATAATACTATAACTATATAATATATATATATATATAAATATACTATATTATATATATATATTTATATTTACATATATTATATATATATATATTATTATTATATATATATATATATATATATATATATATTATATAATTATATAGCTTTATATATATATATATATAATAGCTATATATAGTATATATATATACTATATTAAATATATATATATATATATTTAATATTACTATATATATAAAATATATATATACTATATTACATATATATATATATATATATATATATATATATATATATATATAACATATATATATATATGACTATATATATATATTATACATATTATATATATATATATATATGGGTAATAGGATTTGAAACTAAGATTTCCTGGAATCAAAGAGGGTTGATGTTTTTTTTATATCCTCAAAAAATTTTACTTTGATTTCGAAAATAGACTTTAAAGTGGATTTGAAATTCCAAAAAGCCAGAAATTTTTAGAACTTTAATTTATTAAATAAATAATAATAATAATAATAAGTAATAATAATAATAATAATCAATAATAATAATATATGATAATAATAAAATAATAATAAATATAATAAATATAAAATAATAATAATAATATAATAATAATAATAAATAATAATATAATAATAATTGTAATAATGATGTATATTGATATATAATAATAATTATAATAATAATAATAATAATGAATATATAATAATAATAATAATATAATAATAATAATAATCAATAATATAATAATATAATTTAATAATAAAAATAATAATAAAATAAATAATGAATAATAATAATATTAATAATAATAATAAATAATAATAATAATAATAATAATAATAATAATAATAAATAATAATTAATAATAATAAGATAATAATAATAATAATATAATTGTATAGATATATATTTGCTCACATAATTAATTAATAATAATTAATATAAATAATATAATATAATAATAATAATATAATAATCAATAATAATTAATAATAATAATAATGAAATAATAATAATAAATAATAATAATAATAATAATAATAATAATAATAATAATAATAATAATAATAATAATAATAATAATAATAATATTAATAATAGGAACATCAATGAAATCATTGAAGTGAATCATTATAATGTCATAAAAGTGAGCGATTTATTCTTATGAGGATTTATAAAGAGAAGATTCTACTATCTACTTTTTACAAACGAGCTATAAAGGTAATAGTTAGGATGAAATTATATAATATATATTATATATATAAAATTATATATATAGTATATATAGTATATATATAATATATATATATATATATTATATAATAATATATATATAATGATATATATATTATATATATACTGTATATATATATATAGTATATATGAATATATATATATAGTATATTATATATATTAATATAATATTAAATATATATATAATATATATAGACTATATATATATATATTATTATATATATATATATATATACGTGTAACAGTATTATATATATATTACTATATATTATATAGTATATATATAGGCCTGTATATGTACTATATATATATATATTATATAATATATTAATAATATATATATATATATATAGTATATATATATATATTAGCTATATATAAATAAATATATCTAAAATATGTTAATATATATATTATAAATATATATGCTAATAAAACTTAAATGAAATTTTTGATATGAACTGTAATGAAGAAAAAAAAGTAAAAATAAAACAGAAATAACCCTAGAAAAAGTTTTAAGGTGTCCAAATTTAAATATTTATAAAAAAAAATTTTATGGAGACATCAGTAATACCAACATCACCCAAGTTAAGTTTAAAAAAAAAACCTGTATAAAAACTCGAATAAAAAGAAAGAAGAAAAAAAAATAATAAAAAACAAAAAGCGCTTTAGAAATGAACCTGAAAAAAGTTTTGACGTCTTTTAATTTGATTTTTTAATAACCACTGTAAAATAAATCTTTAACTACCAGATTTCTTTTTTTTTTTTTGTCGAAGAAATATTTTATCTTTTCCCATCCACTCACGGGTCGGGGGGTGAAGGGTCTTCCCGTAAATAATCGTTCGTTTGGTATGTAATTATGAATTTCTGTGACATTTTTAATATATATATATATAATATATACTATATATATATAATATATATATATAATAGTAATATATAGTATATATATATATATAATATATATATATATAATAAATATTATAATTTAATATTAATATATTAATATCAGAGGGCCGACTC
>JABUQX010031260.1:40000-52469 GCA_015478945.1 Trachelipus rathkii | reverse complement strand
TCAACTTATCTCTTTATGAAGGTCAGAACAAAAGTTCTGCTATAAATTTCTCTTTCAGAATGGAAACAAAGTTTCCTATTATCTCTTTAATATAGCGCAACACAAGGTTACTTTAGGATTTAAAATAAACAACGATTTATTCAACAAAAGTAACAAAAGTCCCTTCTGTTGAGATACTCTTTCTTTTTCGTAAGTTCGTAGGTCAATTAGTAGTTACGAACTTTTCCGCGTTTACCTCCCTTGCCTGATTCTTCTTTTTGAATTCTTAGCAATAGAGTACCTGAGTTGGTGATATCCTGAATTTTCCTCCCTTGCTTGGAAATTGCGTTTTCTTGAAGTTCTGAGAAGGAAGTACTTGAGTTTCTTTGAGTGAGCTCTATTTCTTCTGATTGATTGAGTATCTCAAAAGGATGGGTTATATATGATTTTGTTTGAACTTATGTTAAAATTTTGCTCACGAAAATTTTAGCATAAGTATTAACAAATATAAATTTTAATTTTTTTATATAGTTATAATTGAGGGTGCTATATATATATATATATATATATATATATATATATATATATATATATATATATATATATATATATATATATATATATATATATATATATATATATATTATATATTTATATTTATATATATATATATATATATATATATTCCATAGAATTCATGCTAATTAAATTCGCCTGTTTAAATATGTATATATAAATTCCCTATATTTTACTTTTATTGAGAGCCTGGGTTTTGAACCACATCCTCCCTGATGGTAAAGCAGGTGTGTTACTACCCAACCACGATGAGCTAAAAGGAAATCTACCATTTACTTCTGAAAGATTACATCTTCCCAGAAGAATAAGATACGTCAATCCGACAGTGACCTTTGTCAGGCCTCCCCGCTCACACTCGGGTCAGGGAGCAACACTGGATTAAAGTGAAAGTATAATTCGGGATCCATCTTGTATTATGAATTCATGCTAATTAAATTTGCATGTGTATATATATAAAATCCCTATATTTCACTTTTATTGGAAGTATGGATTTTGAACCACTCTCTCCCCGATAGTAAAGCAGGTGTGTTACCACCCAACCACAATGAGCTAAAAAGAAAGCTATCGTTTACTTCTGAAAAATCGTGGTGCGAGACTCAGCTGGAGAGGGGTCACCTGGGCATGCTGGGTTGACAATCGAATCAAGTTGAGCGTTGAGGCCATAACAGCCTATGCTGGTCGAGAAGGGATAGTCCCAGAAACCGAAAAGTTGCCTGGGACTAATGGGTTGGGGAGAGACCTCAACCCAACCATTTCATCAACAAAGGCGTCGAAGCCCCTGTTGGACACTGGACTGGAAGCAGCCAGGAAAAGGCCGGGATGGGAGCACGATGGATGGTGAGTCTCGTCTTTCTTTAAAGGTTTTTTTCTTTCCATTAAAGACGACTCCCAAAACATCAGCACAAAAATAAATGAACACAAATAAAATAACACATATGATGAATATAAAAAGTAGAATATATCCAGGGAGCGCAACAGCCAAAACCGAGCCCACCACACGCCCAGAGCATAAAACCACCCTCCTAGAATCCTAGAAACCCCACTCCGTAGGGCTGGCCATGGGTGTGGCCTTGGCAAAGCCTCCAGGGACTCCGTGTCCAGTCCCTAAGATGAGAAAATGCAAGCCGTTCACAACACGGATAAGACGCGAAGCCAACGATTATACACCCAAGTGCAGGAGAGCCTCCTCAGTGGTTAGCCAAGGTTCAGGTTTCCAACAATAAGCGGCCTTGAAAAAGGGGAGAACCACCGGGGAGGGCAAGATGGGAACAGAGACAACGGCACCATATCCACCAGTATTCAGGAGGAAATTGGGGACTCTCAAACGAGACCAAGGATGCGTAGGGTGGTATGTACAGATCATGGAGGAAAGGGAAACAAACCGGGAAAGAGACGGGCAAAACGAACGGTATACAAAAAGTATACTATAATGAAGAGAAGAAAAAGAAAAATAATGACTAAAAATAAAAATAACTATGAAAAAAGAAAAATATCAAGAATAAAAAAAAATAAAAAAAATAATAATAATAAGGGAGAGTAAAAAAAAAAATATATAACAAAAATAAAAGTAGCTCTTCACAGACACAAAGGGTCTGTGTTCCCTCTCGACGAGAACGAGGCCACCTTTGTGAGGGGGATAATAATAATAATAATATACTATAGGAGAACATAAATGGAAAGTAGGGCAACCACAAAAAGAGGGGGGGAAAATCAAACAAAAACAATAACGCAATTCTTCGCAGATACCATTCGAAAAAGGTATCTGAACCCCCACCCCGACCATTCGAAAAAGTATCTGAGCCCCCCCACCCCGACAAGGTGGGGTAGAAAAAATAATTATGAAGTGTTCTAAGTGAAAATTAAGGATTCCGGTATTCTTTTGTTGTACCAAATATATAATTATTTATGTGTAAGGTTCCCTCCTTGATTATCCACTTTTTTTTTTTTACTTGTATGATGCTCACTTTCAGATGTTAAATTAGTACTGTATGACGAATGGCTCGTATCTTGCTCATGATTAATAAACTAATATTAGTGTAAGAAGTCGGTTTCTTTCAAGGAAATGTCTTTTAAACAAATTATTAATTTATTAACAAACAATTTTAGTTTTACTACTTATTTAAGTTTTCTACTGGTCTGATAAGTCTTTGGTCGGCAGATTGGGGATTGATAAAGGTTTGAAAAATGTTTGGGTTTCCTTTATGGCTTATAAAATTTATAATTATGTCGTCAAATAAGGTAAAATAAAAATTTATTGTTTTATACAATAAATTTAATTTATAATTTTTTAAGTAAAATAACCTCAAATAAAATATTCTTCCTCATTTGCTTCCAGAATTTCCCTTTCAAGTTCTTCACTTATAAGCACTTCTTCACAATCTAATTCACTCTCTTCAATATTTTGATTACTAGTTGAACTCGAGTTAGGAAAGCTATCATTTCCAGTTTTCTTTTCCGTAATAATATTTTTTACATTACTTCTGTCAGATGTTCTACCCTCACAGTCAGCATTGACGTTTAATGGTTTTGGATCAGGTTTAGTAATTACATTACTAGATTTAGGGTCTTTCAAATACGACTGAATGTATAAATATATTGCAATGAACTTTTTAGTCCACATCTTTCTGAATTCGAAAGGAAAATCTAATTCAGAAAGAGAAGTCCAACTAACAGGAGTGTAGGAACGGGCAAGAGAAAAAAACGCCTCATAAGGTATTTTTTTTGGTACGTCTTTTGGGCAGAAGCGATCCTGAACCAAATTAAACCACCTTTTTTTTAAATGTCTAGCCATTTCCAAAATATTATTAGAATTACCAGAAAATAAACATGGTTTAAATTTATTAAACATAACCTCGTGCAATACGGAATGGGGTGTAAAATCAAACATTGGTTCGAAATTTAAGCACTTTCGTGGAAAACAAGGAGCGAAAATCACTTTAGTATTAATGTTTGGAATATTTGACAATTTTTTATGAAGAGTTCTTATGATATTAAGCCTATCAGCCAGTAATTTATCACAAGCACTTGCCAAATAGCGGACATGAAGAGTGTTTTTACAAGATCTAGAACGGCACTCGTTCATTGGTAATTCAAAACTTATTAAACTAATATCTACAACAATAACAAAAACATAGGTTTGAGTGGGAGACAAGAAAGAATTTTTTTTATCTATTTCTTTCCAATTTATAGGAAATTTCATATCCCAAAAGTAAGAATCATTAAAATTAATTTCTTCCACAGATTTCAAATAATCTTTAATATGATCATTTGCAGAATATATATTATAGTACCATATTCCTTATCTTCCTGTTTGGGTATTTCTAAGGAAGACATCTGACACTGCTCAGACACTGTATTGTCAAAGGTTTTTCCATTTTTATTAAAATCTTCTTTATCAAATATAAAAGTACTCGAATTAGGCAAGCTATCATCTTCAATTTTCTTTTCCGTAATAATATTTTTAAAATTAATTCTGTCAGATGTGCTACCCTCACTGTCAGCATAAGTTTAATGGTTTTGGATCAGGTTTAGTAACTACATTTACTAGATTTAGGGGCTTTTCAATACTCACTGTATGTATAAATATATTTGAAATGAGTTTTTGAGTACCACATCTGTCTTCTCAAATTTCGAAAGGAAAAATCTAATTCAGAAATAGAAGTCCAACTAACAGGAGTGTAGAAACGGCCAAGAGAAAAAAACTCCTCAGATATTTTTATTGGTACGTCTTTTATGCTTTTAGGATTGTAAATCAAACTAGACCACATTTTTTTAAAACGGCTTACCTTTTCCGTCATATAATTAAAATTACCATCCAACAAACATGGGTTAAATTTATTAAACATAATCTCATGCAACTCGAAATGTTGTGTAGAAGTAAAAATTGATCGGATATCTAAGCACTTTCGTGGAAAACAAGGAGCGAAAATTACTTTAGAGTTAATGTTTGGTATATACCACAATTTTTTATGAAGAGTTCTTATGGTATCCATCCTATCATTCAGTAATTTATCAGAAGACCTTTTCAAATAGTGGACACGAAGAGAATATTTACATAATCTAGAAAGGCACTCGTTCATTGGTAAATCAAAAGTTGTGAAACTAATATCTGCAACAATAACAAAAACATATTTTTGAGTGGGAGACAAGAACGAAATTTTTTTATCTATATCTTCCCAATTTATCGGTAATTTCATATCCCAAAAGGAATAATCTTTAAATTTAATTTCTTCCACACACTTCAAATAGTTTTTAATATGATCATTTGCAATATATATTATAGTACCATAATCCTCATCTTTCTGATTGGGTATTTCTAAGGAAGAAATCTGACACTGCTCAGACACTGTATTGTCAATGGATTTTCCATTTCTATTAAAATCTTCTTTATCAACTATAAAAGTGCATTTATAACTATCTCATCTTCAATTTTCTTTTCCGTAATATTTTTTACATTACTTCTGTCAGATGTACTACCCTCACTGTCAGCATTTAAGTTTAATGGTTTTGGATCAAGTTCAGTAACTATATTAATAGGGGCGATCAAATACGACTGTATGTATAAATATATTGAAATGAGTTTTTGAGTCCACATCTGTCTCAATTCGAAAGGAAAATCTAATTCAGAAATAGAAGTCCAACTAACAGGAGTGTAGGAATGGCCAAGAGAAAAAAACTCCTCAGATATATTTTTTGGTACGTTTATTAGGCTGTAGAGATTGTAAATCAAACTGGACCACATTTTTTTAAAATGCCTTGCCTTTTCCGTCATATAATTAAAATTACCATCCAACAAACATGGGTTAAATTTATTAAACTTAAACTCATGCAACACAAAATGGTTTGTAGAAGTAAGAATTGATCGGATATCTAAGCACTTTCGTGGAAAACAAGGAGCGAAAATTACTTTAGTGTTAATGTTTGGTATATTTGACAATTTTATATTAAGATTTCTTATGGTATTCAGCCTCTCAGTCAGTAATTTATCAGAAGTACTACTATTCAAATAGTGGACACGAAGAAGGTTTTTACAACATCTAGTACTGCATTCGTTCATTGGTAATTCATTAGTTATGAAACTAATATCTGCAACAATAACAAAAGCATATTTTTGAGTGGGAGACAAGAAAGAAATTTTTTTATTTATTTCTTCCCAATTTATCGGAAATTTCATATCCCAAAAGGAATAATCTTTAAATTTAATTTCTTCCACGCATTTCAAATAATTTTTAATATGATCATTTGCAATATATATTATAGTACCATATTCCTTATCTTTCTGATTGGGTATTTCAGATAAATTTTTATTGAAATTTTCTTCTCCAGGCTTAGAGGACAGTTTCATTGATTCATCAGAAGAATTCGTACCTGAAATAATACCAGCTGAATCATTAAAAAGTTCGTTGTATAATTCTTCATCAGAAAATTCTTCATGATCATCAAATATCTCTGATTCCAATTCTTGTTCAAACTTCAAGTCTATGTCAGAGGAAGTAGTGAGGACTTCAGGTTTAGCATCTGATTCCAAGCAGCCAAGAAATGTTAAAGGTATATGATCAGCAGCTATTTCATTGATATCATATATTTGTTCTATTTTATTTGACTTTGTTGTTTTTTTTATTTGTTGGACTTTTGGATCAACCTCAGATTTTTCAAAAGTTTCTTTTTCACACACTGTAGTCTTCCCTTTTATTTGAGATGAGGTTCTGTGAGATACAGCGGCAGTTGAACTTTTACATTCTGTAAATGAGCGAGCACTTTTATCGTACTCTTTCTTTGTAATATCATTTTTTTCATACTGACACTCCTTCTTATTGGAACTTGAGAACACAATTTTACAATCAGATTTTACATCAGAAAGAGATTCCTTTTCAGATTCATATAAAACAGTCTTACTTGCAATGTCCGTTCCTTCATCTTCATCATCACTAACTATATCTTTACTAGATGACATAAATTTCTTTATTTGACGTTTCAAAACAACTAGAATCACCCAAGCAATATGACACAATATCTTTAAATATACTCAACCATTCACTAAAAAAGGGTAACTTATTTGGTGGTAAAGTAGCACTGCTATAAATAAGATCTATTTGATTTAGCTGACAATTTAAATAACTTTCAAGAGGATCTGCAGAGATTCCCATGTTATTTAAAGCTGACAAAGTAATACGAGCAAAATTCAAACTGACTTTTTCAAAAATATTACTGAAACAGGAAGCCATTTCATTTGTAATAATATGGCACTTTGAATGCTTCACCATCAATTTATGAAGGTCTTGGTGTGTGATAGATGAATCAATAATCATTGTTGGTGGTATAGGTGGAAATAACATGAAATCAGACTCAAAATTCAAGATACTCTTCACTTTTCTTTCAATCACATTCAATGATTGTTTCATCTCATCAAAAGTATTCAAGGCTTCAGAGTCTGAGGCAAATTTATAAGCTGAATGTGTTGTTTGCAATGGATGACTGCATCTTAAATCTGAACACAATTTATATACACTTTTAAAGAAAAGAAACTCAATCCCAGTTACAAGAATCCATAATGTTTTTCGTGGCAGGTGAGGTTGTTTATGTTTAATGTAACTTGATAAATCATTAGTAGAAATATCATCTGACATGACACATACCTGAAAAATTTTAAAGTATATATTACTTTCTCATAATTTTTTTAACAAAAATTTAATACTTTTTGAATTTTGACTGTAAAGTTCTATTTAAAACTTACTTTGGGACCCTCGAGTTGTTCTAAGTAGAATTTGTGAGTAGAATTTCCCAAAACAACGACTTTATCATATTTTGATATCCTGAAAAGAATATGTTTAAAAATATTTCAAAATAAGAAGAAAAATTATCAATAATTTTACTAGAAAAATAATGCCATTTTTATTCAATGTACTAGATGCAAACCTGCTTAAACCCTAAGATTAAGGGATTAAACATTAAACCCTAGAATTTCTTTCTTAATTTCTTCACCTTCCTCTTAAGGGGGGTGGGTGCTGTACAAGCATCGGAAAAGAAAAGCAGTAGGAGAGAACATGACAAACGTCGAAAAGAAAGCCCAGCCTTACCGCCCCCTCTGTACCATTAATTAGTGAGAGCTCGTCACAGACAGAAAATCCACCCTAGAGCATCATGGGGCCGCGACGGACCCTCACTATGGTAAATCGTCAATGTAAGGGTTCATCCCCTGGCCCAGGTGGGCCACAACCATGCCCCCATACAAAACCCCGCCATTCTCTCCTATCATGCACCTTTATTCTCGCCTCTGCCAAACTCACCCACATTATTTCTTCCTCCTTCCTCCTTCAGACATCTTCGTTCACCTGGGACTCAATCCACTTTCTCTTACGGTCTCCCAGCCGGTCGGTTCCCAACACTTCCACTATACATCCGCTTAACCAACTGACTTTCATTCATCCTTTCCACATGACCAAACCATCTCAACATACTTTCATTTATTCTCTCATTTACCCCTTTCTTCACACCACACCACTCTCTAATACGTTCATTCCTCACTCTTATTAATTCTTTTCACACCTAGCATGCCCCTAAGATTGTCCATCTGAACACATTGAACTTTAGATCTATACTTCTTATTCCAGACCATAGTCTCACTACCATACAATAACACAGGTAACAAAATACCCCCCTCTAAAACCTCGCGCCCCACACTTAGTCCCTTTACATTCTCACTCAACGATTTGTAATTGCACCAGTAACCTTCCTGCCATTCACAACTTTCCTACTACATCTTGCATCATCCGTTCTCTCATCCAACACATAATTCTAAATATTTAAACTCAGACACTTGCTCCAGCTGCTCATCATCTAACATAATATCTCATACTAAGGACTGTCCTCACACACAACCATAACCTTACTCTTATCTACGTTTACTTTCAAACCCCTCCTTTTACATACCCTGCCAAATCTCTCTACCAATCCTCTCAAACTCTCTTCAGATTCGCCACACAGAACCAAATCATCCGCATATAATAGGTAGGGCACCCTCCACTCATCTCCATTCTCCATCATTCTAACACCATTTCCTGCCATCCCCACCTCGAATTCTTTCATAACCCCATCCATATACAAATTGAATAACCAAGGAGACATAACACAACCCTGTCTCACTATTAATCCTAAACCAATCACCATTTCAATTCCATCTATTTTTACACACGCTTCACCATCGTCATACATACTTTGATTCCATTCAGAAGCCTACCACCAACACCATATATCACTAAACCTGCCATAAAGCTTCCCTATTAACTCTTATCATACGCCTGTTGTAAATCCATAAAACCTAAATATAATTTATTCTTCTTCTCCCTCATTTTCTCAATCATTTGTTTCAATGTAAAGATTTGATCCACACATCCTCTACCACTCCTAAACGCACCTTGTTCTTCACCAACCAGTCCCTCAGTCACTCGACGCACTCTTTCAACCAAAATACCAGCATATACCTTCCTACAACACTCAATAAACTTATTCCCCTATAATTCTACAGTTCCCTTTCTCCCTTACCCTTTAAGGGTACTATTACCGCTCTCCTCCAATCCCTTGGAAACTATACCTCCATAAACGCTTTTATTACACAAATCCAATCAATCACCATCTCGCCTCCGCTCTGATCATTTCACTAGTAATTTCATCTATACCTGCAGATTTACCATTCTTCAACTTTTTCACTCTACCCATTACCTCCTCCTTACTAATAACCTCATCCCCAAAATACTTCATTCCTTCTTGCACCATCAAAACCACACACACATTCACTATCCTAACACTTCATCATTACTGTTAATATTGTGCAGATTTTCAGAAGATGTGTTCTTTCCACACTCCCCTCACATCCATTTCCTCAGTCACAGTTACAAAAGCACATCCCTATTCATTATTCTAAGCAGATTTCCTTTATTCTCATTCCTTAACTTTTCACGCTTCCTTCCAGAAGAGCTTCCTATTCCCTTGTATGTCCTCATTCATCCTCCTTCCAAACTGTTCATTTACCTCTTGTTTTCTCCTACGTATGCACCTTTTAGTATTTCTTTTTTCCTCCTTATCTAATTCCAAGCATCTTCCATTGCACTACTAACAATTGCTTCCTTCATTTGTCCCCACGCTTCTTTACCTTTAACCGCTTTCATCACCTCTTCATTCCACCATTCGCTGTTAACATTCTTACTTCCTACTTTAGCACATCCACACACTTCCTTTGCACTACTAACAATTGCTTCCTTCATTTGCCCCCAGATTTGTTCAGTATCAACTTGTTCACATTCAACTGATTTACTAGCGAGTGCTCTTACATACTTAGCCTTATTGTCTTGTTCACTTAACTTCTCACTCTTAATTTTACCTACTTCCTTTCGTATCACCTTCCTCTCCATCCAAGCCCCCACTAACTTAATTTTACATAGAACAACATAATGATCCGATAATCCTATTCCTAAACCCCTCACTGATTTAACATCCAACACATACTTCAACATCTCCTTCTTCACCAACACAAAATCAATCATACTTTTCACTTCGAAACCATCTCTACCTACACCAACTCTAGTATACTTATGGATACTCTTGTGTTTAAAGAAAGTATTACTTACACACATACCTCTCTCTTCACAGAAATCAATCACCTTCCTACCATTCTCATTTTCTCCCGACACCCCAAAACCACCTGTTATACCATCCCTTTGATCACCTATCCAACCATTCAGGTCCCCCAACACTATCCAATCTGAAGCCCCTACTTACCCCATCCAGAGCATCATTCAAATTATCCCAAAAATCGTACTCTCTTCAACATTTCCTCAGATGGATCATATGTTAGTGCCACATCCACACATACCTTGACCTTTTCAAACTTAAATTTAACCATTAGGATCTAGGACTCACACACAAAGTCTACTATATGCTTTGTACCACAGGTCACTCATCAAAATTGCAACTCCTTCTCTCTCATTCTCTCTTCCACACCAGCACGTACACACATTTCACACCACACCACTCAACTTCACCTTTCCTTTCATCTTGTTTCAGTCACAGCGAGTAATCAAATTCTTGCTCCTTTCTAAAGGCATCCATCACCTCTCTCCTCTTCTCCCTCAACATTTATTCCTCTGACATTCCATACGATTCATATTACATTTTCGCCGAAAGATAGAAGGTCGTTTACGGCGCGATCACGACCATCTCCGAGGCATGCATCAACATTCCTAAACCCTAAAATAAAGGGGCATAAACATTAAAGCGTTAAACAAAGAGTTGATTTATTATCAACTTGAGAATAAAAATAATAAGGAAACAATTAAAGAATTTTTATAGCGATATACTTGGCTTTGGGGTTTCTTTTAAAACCAATTATAAAACTTCTTATAATTACTTACAATGCAAAAACAAACAAAACTTATAATTTATATTATATTATAAAACTGTTTACATATAATTATTAAACAGTAAGCAAGCCAAACAATAAGAAAATGAATGACAGATATTGTTTTACTGTTAGCCTTAATAACATAGCTGTAATAAAGAGATACTGATATAACAATTTTAATACAATGTTATTTTATTTTTGAGCTGATAATTAAGATGATACAATAGATATCATTGAGAACAATTTTGACTTATTAGTAATCTTCACAAGGAATCAGATCCTATCCAAGATAATTGCCTAAATTGGAGCCTTAGTGTTACGTTCAAATTTTTAATTCAAATTTTAAGATGAAATTTAATTTAGGCCTATATTACAGGTTTTCCTGGTAATAATATATTAGATATTTTATATTCTGAAAATTTCTGAGGTAATATTATCCAAGTTTGCTGTAGATCCACACACTATATTTTACCCCCAATAATTAGAAAACATAAGATTAGTTAATCCACATTAATAATAATAATAATAATAATAATAATAATAATAATAATAATAATAATAATAATAATAATAATAATAATAATAATAATAAAAAATAACATATGAGGTCAAGTCTATATTTAGTATATCAAATTTGAATTCACTGCATTACAACATGTATTTTATAATATAAATTTTGCTTTGCTCTTTTTTTTTATTTTAAAACTTTTTGAATTAAAAATTTTGTCAATCTATCACTGGAAATTACCATTAACTATTTCAAATATTAACCTCAGACGCTTGATGGCGTTCAATTTAAGGAACTGTTAGTTTTCCAAAGCTCTTCCATTTATTTATTTATTTCAATTTTTTTTATTTATTTTTTTCTTTGCATATTTTCTGAAACTCTCTCTTTCTTAAGAAGTTCTAAGTTTAAAAGTAATTTCTTCATTTAGGTTTTGAAAGTCTGGTATTAAAAAAAAAATTACGGTTACACCATTTTTTTTGATGAATTTGGAAGATTTGCATTGCAGCCCTTATCCGTCTCATTTTGCAACTTTTAACATTTGAGGTTAAAACTGCTGCAAAAGACTTCAGATTTTATGTTTGGTTCTAGGATGAGAACTATGTGAACTAAAATTTAACTTATTATTGCTTCATATAGTTTCTCACCATCATCGTTTTTTATCATACAATGACACTATTTTTCTTCCATACTTCAAAAATATTCAAAAGCACTGGATGTAGTTGAATCTCTCTCTCTCTCTCTCTCTCTCTCTCTCTCTCTCTCTCTCTCTCTCTCTCTCTCTCTCTCTCTCTCTCTCTCTCTCTCTCTCTCTCTCTCTCTCTCTCTCTCTCTCTCCCTCTCTCTCTCTCTCTCTCTCTCTCTCTCTCTTATATATATATATATATATATATATATATATATATATATATATATATATATATATATATATATATATATATATATATATATATATATATATATATATATATATATATATATATATATATTTTTTATATATTTATATATTTATA
>JABUQX010031260.1:32500-35000 GCA_015478945.1 Trachelipus rathkii | reverse complement strand
ATTTAGCAAAACTGTTTTCATGCATAATTTTTGACTCTTTAGACACCTAATATAAATGAAAATTAAATTTTACAACTAAAGGTTTATACCCAGTTTTACTAATTAAGTATACTAATTAGTTATAGCTAAACCAGTGGTCACATAACCCTCTTAAGCATTACCCCAAAATATATAGCTATGTGATCAACGGTATTACCCCTAAACTTGAAAGTGAGAGAAGAAAAACTAATTGCCTTTTAAATAGCATATGGTATACAAATATTTTTGGAATGAACTGAGAAGCGACCAGATAGCTGAAAACGAGCTGAGGTTCAGAATTACTTACAAGTATACATTGAATTATTTTTAATTTCGTTGCTTTTATAATAATGAATTTCATGTTACTATTTTAATGGAATGAATGTTTTCACATTTTTAACTTTATTTGCTTGACATATTTTCATACGTAATTGTAGTACATTTAAGAATCGGATCTTGGCAACATCAAATGCAAAATCATTATGGCGGGGTGAATAGTAACTTTATACTGTATAATAAAGTGTATATTTATTATATTCTATCATTAATCTGATTTTTTTTTCCTCAAAAATACAAAAATATGTTAAATAGCAGTTGGGTTTTATTGGGTGTATTTCTTATTGCCAACCCTGCATCAAATACACCTAACATATTCACCTACCCCGAAGCTACTTTTCAAGTAATGATTTTTAATCTTTGCACTACTACAAAATTTTCCTTTCATCTAAAATGATGAATTGTATTACACACAGATCCGCAAGCTACCTTCTTACCTCACTTCCTTCAACCTTGGTCAGGTCAGATGTGATGAAATGAAGACAGAGTGTGACGAGATCTTCATTATGAAAACTCCTACTTTTATAACTTTTAAGAATGGCGATGGATATGAAATTCATCAAGTAAGTATAGATATAAGCCCTATCAAGTGTCGATTTCGTATTAAATATGAATAGAATCCTCAGCATCTAAACCAGCCGTTTTTAACCTTTTGTTTACCATGCCCCCCCACCACCATCCCCCAAAGCCCTTTATTCTTTTATGGTGCTGGGGACCCCCAAAATTTGAACTCTAGATTTAAAAATATAAACTGCATCAAATATTTATTTAATGTGTCTCATGAATATTTTGAGAGAAAAGAGCAAATTATATTCATCTGATTATAATCAATGAGAAGGTTGGTGGGGCGTTTCACATTGCATGTTTTATATTGGTGTAAATTAATTGCTGAAATTTGTATTCCGAGCTGGTATGATTATACATGGTTCAAATTTTCGTTTATTTATTTTCTTTCTTTCTGTTTTAATTATGAAAGATCATAACATTTCTTCAAGCACTCGCAAACCCCTTTAAAGATATCGAGGACTCTCCCCCTGGAGTCTGCGGACCACAGGTTAAGGATAACAAATGTACATAAGCACATTTTTCATTCATTTGATTGTTTTTTACGGTAGATAATAAAATATGATAAAAACTAATTTATATCTAAAAGAACGGACTTTTTTTTTGCAAATGATTTATGATCTTAACAAATGCAAAAAAAAATCTAGAGACAATTTTTGTTTCAGATATTTTTATAATTATTACGTGAACAAGCGACAATAGCTTTGAGAAAAGTTTTTTTTTTGTTTTTTTCAATTGGTTTAGAGATTTTGGCTACAATTATTATTATTATTATTATTATTATTATTATTATTATTATTATTATTATTATTATTATTATTATTATTATTATTATTATTATTATTATTATTATTTATTATTATTTAATATGAGCTTTGCACGCCTATTCCACTTTCCTAAAGGTATCAACCGCTTCATGATTGATTTTCTTAAGGACTATTCTAGAATTGAATAGAACAGCAACTTTTTGAAGTTCAGGAACGAGCTCAAGACTGAATTTTGATAAAACAACATATTTAAATATAAATGTGAAGCAACAAATTAAAATATTAATAACTAACGTTGAATCTAAAATCCTAAAATAATTATATCAATCAGAGACATGACGTGGTCACAAAAGCTATAAAAAAAAAAATTTTTTTCATTGTACTTGAAATTGATAACTGGTTTGTGTTTTTTTATTAAGAATGACTCAGCCAGCCTCAAATCAGAAATATTTCCCGCTTGGTATATGTCAAAATTGGGAAATGTCAAAATTGGGCTTTGAGGGTGTTCATGTTTGAATGTTCAAAGCTATTACTGGCCTGTATCTCATGTTCGTGAGACACAAGTTGAGGAGTTAGTAGATATACCGATGTAAGAGCATTACAAGCCATCTTATAATTACAGATGAATGTATAGATAACTCAAATTCTCCTTAGTCGCATTAGTTCTTTCAGAAAACATAGAAGAAAGTTTCAGTGGCTTATAGTAAGATCTAAGTTTTATTCCTTTAGCGTTAGATTTTGGACTTTGTGCAATATTGAATTATTTTCTTTAACTTGATATTCTCATAACTGGAAACTTTTTGACGCAGAATTCT
>JABUQX010031260.1:2500-27500 GCA_015478945.1 Trachelipus rathkii | reverse complement strand
GGGAAGAAAAGTGGAAAGCTATGAATGTTGAATAGTAAAGATAAAATAAGAGGTTAATTCAAACGTTTGATGAGATGATAATGGAGACGTACAAAGAAATTAAAGAAGCTTTCTGGAAGTAAGTGCAAAATGTTAAGAAAGAGAGTAATGGGAATCCTCAGAATAATGATTAAGGATGAAGCTCTCGTTTCTGATGAGATTAACGTAAAGGGAGTGCGAAGGGAACACTTCGAAAATTTGCATGACATTGGCAGTGGCGAAGAGGTGATAGTGAAGGTGTATGAGTTTGATGGTGTAAGAAGAAGTATGTATTTTTGGGGTGAAGTAATTAGTAGGGAGAAGGTTGAAGAATGGTAAATCAAGCAGGTATAGATGGAATTACTGGTGAAATGATGAAGAATGGAGATGAGATTGTACTGACTGAACATGGAAGTTATGTCACAAAGTAGTTGTGGAGGAAAAAAAAAAAAAAAAAAAAAAAAAAAAAAAAAAAAAAAAAGTAGTAGTTGTGGAGGATGTGGTTCCTAAGAACTGGGGAAGATAAGTGGTTGTATCCTTGTATAAGGGTAATTGTGATAAACAAACTGTAAAAACTATAAGAGAATTAGTTTATTGAGTGTTGTAGGAAAGACATATGCTGGTATCTTGGTTGCAAGAGTGCGTCGAACGACTGAGGGGCTGATTGTTGTAGAACAAGGGGCATTTAGAAGTGGCAGAGGATGCGTAGATCAAATTTTTACTTTGAATCAAATGAAAGAGAAGAAAAGCAGACTGTATTTAGGTTTTATGGACTTGCAATAGGCTTATGACAGGATTGATAGGGAAGCAACACTATGGCAGGTGTTAGTAGTAGACTTATGAATGGTATAAAAAATATGTATGTTGATTGTCAAGCGTGTGTAAGAATAAATGGATTAGAGAGTGAATGGTATAATATTTATAGTGGAGTGAGACAGGAATGTAAGTCTCCATGGATATTTAATTTGTATACGGATAGGGTGAAGAAAGAATTAAAGGTAGGGATGGCAGTGGAGGATGGAAGAGAATGGAGGATGCACTGTTTATTGTACGCAGATCATGTGGTTTTGTTTGACGAATTTGAAGAGAGTTGGAAAGAATTGATAGAGGGGGTTTGAAGAGTAAAGTGATCGTGGTAGGTGAGAAGAGTCCGAGGTGAGAAATCATTTTGTATGTTAAGCAACTCGAACAAGTACCAGAGTTTAAAAAATTTTGGCCGTATGTTGGATGAAGAGGGAAGGAGTGATGCAGAGTATAGTAGGAAAGTTATGAGTGATAGGAAGGTGGCTGGTGCATTTAAACCTTTGTTGGAATACAATGGGACAAAGTATTGAGTGCGCTAGGATTCTGCAAGATGAATGTTGTTACAGGTGTTAACATCAGTTAGTAGGGAAACATGTTGTGGAATAAGAGGTACAGATCTAAGGTGCAATATGTTCAGATGAATAATCGTAGGGGCTTGTTAGGTATGAGAAGAATTGATAATATGAGGAATGAACGTGTTTAGGAACTTTGTGGTGAGAAGAAAGGTATGAATGAGAGAATAAATGAGTTTATTAGATGGTTTGGTCATATGGAAAGGATGGATGATGGTCGGTTGGTTAAGCGGATATATAGAAGTGAGTGTGTTGGGAGTTGGAGGAGTTTTGGACTTGGCCCAGGGGATGAACCTTGACATTGGCGGGATACAACAGTGGGTGACTCACAGTGTTGTGAAGCTTCAGGGCTGGTTTTGGCCTTGAGGGTCACGCACTTAGGAGCATTAGGGAAGGTTGTGGGGGGCTTTCTTCTTCAACTCAGGTCATGGTCTTTTACTTAGCTATTTTATTTCCGGTGCATGTTAGCATACCCCTCCTCCTTTTCTGGGGAACCAAGGGAGAGTTTATATATATATATATATATATATATATATATATATATATATTTACTTAATATATATATATACTAATTTAAATAATCTTAATAAATAAATATTATAAATATTATTATATATATATATATATACTATATATAGATATATATTAATATCAGTTTTCTTTCTTTCATTTCTTTCTTCTTTCTTCATCTTCCTCTCTTCGAGACATCGTAAGTGCTTACATGCTCGGAAAAGAAAAGCAATAGAAGGAAATAATGACAAAGTCGATATTACACGCTCTGTACCATTAATTGGTTGGGTACTCATCGAAGAGTATAAAAAAATCACCCTAGAGCTTTACGGGACCGCGACGGAACCTCATTATGGTAAATCGTCAGTGTAGGGATTCTCCCTTTGGCCCAGGGTGGGCCACAACCAGACCCTCACAAAACCCCGCACTCACTCCTATTATGCACCTTTTATTCTCGCCTCTGTACTACACATTGTTCCCTTCAACTTCGATTTACTGACTAATCCACTTTTTCTTCGGCTCTCCAGCCAGCCGTCGGTTCCAACACACTCGACACTAATACTCGCTTAACGACCGACTATCAATTCATCCCTTTCACATGACCAAACCATCTCAACATACTTTCATTTCATTCAATCATTTACCCTTTCTTCCCACCACACAACTCCTCTTAATACGTTCATTCCTTCATTTTATCAATTCTTCTCACACCTGCATGCCCCTAAGATTGTCCACTAACACATTGAATTTTAGATCTACGTAGTTCTTATTCCAGGACCAATAGTCTCACTAACTTTTATTTACAATAACACAGGATAACAACATATCCTCATGTTAAAGACCCTAGCGACTCAAAGATTAGCCCTATTAAATTCACCTCGACGTTAATTGCACAGCCACCTTCTTACCAATTCACAACTTTCCTATACACTCTGCATCATCGGTTCCCTTCTCACTCCAACATATACCCTAAATCATTTAAACTCAGACACTTGATGCAGTTGCTCACCATCTAACATAACTTCACACTGAGATCTGTCCTCACTCACAACCAATAACCTTTACTCTTATCTACTGTTTACTTTCAAACCCTCCTTTTACACACCTGCCAAACGCTCTTTACCAATCCTCTCAACTCTCTTCAGATTCGCACACAAAACCAATTCATCCGATAAATAGGTAGGCACCTTCCCTCATCTGTATTCCTCCATTCATCTAAACACCATTACCTGCCATACACCTTAGTTCTTTCATAAACCCCATCATAGTACAAATTGATAACCAAGGAGACATAACACAACCCTGTCTCATCGCTATTAATGATAAACCAATCACTTTTGACACCATTTATTCTTACACACGCTCACATCGTCATACATACTTTTGAATTTCCCATCAGAAACCCTACCACCAACACATATTCATAAACACCTTCCATAGAAGCTTCCCTATAACCCTTCATACGCCTGTGCAAAATCCATAAACCTAGAATACAATTTATTCTTCTTCTCCTCATTTTCTCGAATCATTTGATTTCAATGTAAAGATTTGATCCACACACCTCTACCACTCCTAAACGGCACCTTGTTCTTCACCAATCATGTCCTTCAGTCACTGGACGCACTTTTTTCGACTAAATACCAGCATATATCTTTCCTACAACACTCAATAACACTAATTCCCCTATAATTCACACAGTTCCCCTTATTCCCTCTACCCTTATATAAGGCTACTATTACTGCTCTCCTCCAATCCCTCGGAACGTATACCCTCCATAAAGCTTTATTACACACTTTCCAAATCCAATCAATCCACCCATCCGCCCTCCGTTCTTGAATCATTTCACAGTAATCTCAATCGAACATACCTGACCAGATTACATTCTTCAACTGTTCTCACTCTACCCATTACCTCTCCTTACTAATCAACCTCCTCCCCAAAATACCATTTCCTTCTATGCATCATCACAAAACCCACACATATTCACAATCACCTCTCATTACTGCCAATATATACAATTTTCGAAGTGTTACTTTCCAACTCTTTCACATCCTTTCCATCATTACAAAAATCACCATCCATAATTTTATATATATATATATATATATATATTATATATATATATATATATATATATATTATATATATATAGTAATATATATTAATATATATATATAATTATATATTTATATATATATATATATATATATATATATTATATATATATAGATAGATGATAGATGATAGATAGATAGATAGATAGAAGAGAAAGAAAGATAGATAGGTTAGATAGATAGATAGATTAAGATAGATAGATAGATAGATTAGATAGATAGATAGATAATAGATAGATTAGATAGATAGATAGTAAGATAGTAAATTAGATAGATAGATAGTAGATAGATAGATAGAATAAAGAATAGATAGATAGATAGATAGATAGATATAGATAGATAGATAGATAGGATAGATAGATAGAATATAGAGTAGATAGATTAGCATATGTAAGATAGAGTATAGATTAGAAGATAGAGATTAGATAGAAGATAGAGATAGAATAGATATAGATAGGATAGATACGATATAGATAGATATAGATAGATATAGATATAGAAGATATAATAGATAGATAAGATAGATATAAGATAAGATAGATAGATAGATTGATAAGTAGATAGATAGATATAGATAATTAGATAGAATAGATAGAGTATAGATGATATAGATAGTAGATAGATATAGATAGATAGATATAGTAGATAGATAGATAGATATAGATAGATATAGATAGATAGATATAGATAGATATAGATAGATAGATATAGATAGATAGATATATAGATAGATAGATCGATAGATATCGGAAAATAAATTCGATTTTTCAATATATTACGGTCAGTTCCACAATTAACGCAAAATATATCAAGTTAGAGGAAGTTGATGCTCTGATTAAATAATAATTTTTATACAAAATATCTAAACCACCAATGACCGAATAATGGAATAATCCTAAACTTTTATTATTCCATCAAACATTTATAATTACTGTAAGCTTCCTCTTTTCATCCAAAAACTAAACTTATTGATATTAATTTTTAGGAGCCTTTAGGCAAGAAGAATTAGATTACTTGAAAATAAAAATAAGTTATATATTTCTGTTAACAAGTGTTTTTTTTTATTATTAGTCTATCTTATCGTTCATCACATGAAAATAATAACTCATTAATTCAAAATGAGTTGTGTAATAAGAGAGAAGTTATTGGCGATTATTTAAATACTTCGCTGTGTAAATACATAAGGCAATCTTAAGTTATAGTATATTTCAAACTTTACTAGTTGTTTCTCTTTTAGCATTTTGTGAATCCTTTGTATTAAAAACAAACAAAAAAAAACTACATTTTAAGGTGCTTTATCCCCTTTTCAGAGGGTAACACGGGGGGGCGGGGGCTACAGGAAATCGAACTTTAAGGCCGGCTATCCCAAACCAGCGCCACCAACGTGTTCGCAGTCGAGTTTTAATTCTCGCCCCCAGGTAGATAAAACTCCAACTGCTACGCGGAGAATTGAACCAGCGTCCTGTCGTATGAGAGTCGGCGAGTCAACCTCCTGCGCCACGAGGCGTTCTTGTATTATTAATGATTAAATAAAACCTTACCCACCTTCAATCTTTTTAAAGAAAATTCGGTGGCTGGGTGAGAGATGCAAATTCTTTTCGACAGTGGCTCTATTCTTCGCTCCCATCCAAAGTGTCTGCGCTTGACGACAGGACTTTTGAAGAAATGTTAAGAGGAAAGGACCCTTGGCTGATTGATTTTTATGCCCCTTGGTGTGGCCATTGTCATCATTTTGCACCTTTATTTGAAAAGATAGCTGTGGTATGTATTTTTGTTTGTTTAATTAGATTTATTTTTAGGCAATTGGAAAAGTTATTAATTTATTTTTCCCATTCTGTTCTTGTATTTGTATTAAGTATTTAATGGTATAATTCATTTGTGTTACATTATGATAGATTATTTTGTTTATCATTTACCAGGAACTCGAGGGCGAAGTGAAATGTGGTAAAATTGACTGTCAAGCTCACAATTGGGTGTGTAAAAGCGCTGGTGTAAGAGCTTATCCAACAATTAAGTTTTACAATGGTGTTGAAAAAGAAGGACGACAAAATATCGTAGGAATAGATATAGATACATTAGAGGAAGATGAGATAGTTGTGGTTGCCAAACGTCTTTTATTACAGAACAGAAAATCAGAACACCATGACGAATTGTGATGAACGAAAAATTAGGTTTAATATTATTATTATTATTTTTTTTAAATTCATTGTTCAGAATTACTAATTTTTGAATTTATTATAATTCTAATGTTCAGTGAAAAGTATGATTGTATACCGTATTCCTGATAATTTTATTTGAAACCAAAAAAAAAGTTAGTGAAAGGAGTTCCGAATTGGTGATTTGTGATGCGGAATTGATGTAGATTGTTCAGTAATCAAAATTAAATGAAGTAATTAAATAATCTTGTAATTCTCAGAAGACGAACTAGCCTATTCCAATTTTTTTTTCTAATCATTCCATTTATTAACATCCAAAACCCTAATTTTCCTACTTCCCATTCCACCCCACCACCCTTTGCCCTTATGTCGTAGATATTATTTCGTTCATTCTGACAGCTTTAACTTTTAACTCTTATTTTGTTACTTAATAGCGTGTCTTTTGCACTTTGATTTCACATCCTTAGAGTTTCTATTAATCAACATTTGCCTTATAGGGATTAAGCACAAAATGAGAATTTCTTCACTTATATAACACAAGATGGATTTTAATAATAAAAAATATTTGCTTGTCGGTTCACCAATCTGTCACTAAGGATTTGAAATCGTGTAAATAACTTTAGTTTCGGAATCTCTTAGCGTTTATATTTTTAGTTGATACACAATGGTGCTAATTTAAATTTTTTGTATGCTTATGCGTTTTATAATATTCTTTAATTTATTATTTATTTAATTTATTATTATTAATTTTTATTAATATTATTTATTTTATTATTAACTATTATTATTATATTTCCAAAGATTAACTGACTAGGTACAGAGAAAAGAACTGTGATATAATTAAAAAACTTTATACACGAAATTTTAATTTTTTCTTGGATAACTAATAATAATGATTA
The DNA here is from genome assembly GCA_015478945.1 of Trachelipus rathkii. Taxonomy (NCBI): domain Eukaryota; kingdom Metazoa; phylum Arthropoda; class Malacostraca; order Isopoda; family Trachelipodidae; genus Trachelipus; species Trachelipus rathkii. The sequence goes on along the minus strand of JABUQX010031260.1, from coordinate 20,427 downwards.
CTATATCAGTATTTATAAATTTTTTATAATAATTAATAAAGTTATTTTAACATTAAGCATATGATAACCTTTTCTCTTATATTTTAGTTCAATTTATAATGCAATTATTTGATCTTACATATTTAAGGTAGGTAACTCAGCTTGTGAAGGTAATTTGTATAATTTTATATAAATTCTGAAAACTGGCTACTAATTGCAGCACAGTATTGTGTCCTTTGAGCCCCAAACATACCAGCCTTGTTTAAATTTGAATAATTGAATATATCTTTTATCTAATTTCTAAAAACTTTATACGGCAAATATTAAGATGCAATATTTATAATATTGTGCATGGGCGACATAGCGAAACAAGATACATCTAATTTTCAGTAAAGAAATTGGATATTTTAGGTTTCATGAAGTAAACTTGTTTGCTTAGTTTTTATTTCTCTTCGAAGGAGTATAGAGCCTCTGTGATGAAGGCAATCTCTGGTTTATCATAACATGGATTTCTCTAATCTTGTGATTTAAGCTCACGCAACATAGATTTCCTATCGAACAGGATTTGATCCCGATGTATAGGGAATAATCACAGCGTTTTACTGATTAAGCTACAGGACACTTTAATAGAGTAAGATTAGCTCTTTGTTTTTAAGTGATATTAAGAGTCGGGATCAAATTCCGACTTCACAGATTTGCCCTTTCAGTTTAATAAATAGGCCATTTAAAATATTACTGAAAAATATACTGTTAAAAGGAATATCAAGAAAAGATGTACTAATCTAAGTATTGAAGGTAAAAAAATGAAATTAAAGAAGCTTTTTTTTTATCAGATTTTCTCGGCTTTGTATGACAGGCTTTAACTTGTAAAGAAATAGATACTATACCATAATTATAAATAATTTACGATAAAGGAAATTATATTCACGAGATTATTGTTATAAAAAGGTGAATCACATTTCACTATAAAAAAAATACTCGTCTAATTTAACGTGATATGTAGCAGTTCTTTTGGACTGTTGAAGTTTTGGTCAATTGGGAGAAGAGCTCTGAAAATTGTTCCATCGTGTTGTGTTGAATCTACAACCGGTACCCATAGTTGCTCCTGAAGTACATTAATAAATTATTATTATTATTATTATTATTATTATTATTATTATTATTATTATTATTATTATTATTATTATTATTATTATTATTATTATTATTAGGATATACCATGAGAAGTATCAGAAAATTGATTTATCTTGCCAGATTTGGTTTCACTTGACAAATTAGAGGAACCTATATCTGGTTTACTACTTTTGGTACAAGAGGTAGACAAAATATTTAATTAAGAAGATTTTTTATTGATATGGGGAAGATAATTGAATGGATGAGTTTTAAAAATAAATGTCTAAAAATGACTAATCAGCTGCTTCTGGTAACGGTTTAACCACCTTTAAAAAAATATATATTTATTTTCAAATAGGCAGAGAGATACGTATGTCAGGTATTTGCCTAAGAATGATATAAAAATTAATATATGGATAAGAGGGTTTCAGTTACATGAATTTATAAGAAATATATTACAGTAAAGTAGGTGTAGGCTTTATGAGTGTTGAGAAGTAGATTTCATGCATGCAATAGATCTTAATCTATTTAACTAAATCGTAAACCTTGCTAAAACTTTGAATTCAAATACATTACCATGTTCTTATATCCGGTTATTGCACGAGAAATTAACAATACTTTTCATTCATTTAAAATTTAGGTGAATTAACTACTAATTTAGGCAAATTCTTAAATTAAGACCACCCCAAATTGGACGGAAAATGAACCCAATTATTCACTTAATTGATGGTAATATTTAATTCAATATTCTGACTGGCAATTGTGACTAAATGATGGTGTCTAGGAAAGTGAAATAGTAAAATTATCTGATATGAAAAACCACAAGTGGAGATAGATTTAAAATTGTTTTCTTGAACTTTCAAACTTGTTTTGGGTTTTGAAGGGATGGCTAATCCCGTGTTATATTGCCCAACAAGAAAGGGCATTGATTGTTTCCTTTTCCCACCGGCGGGGCCAAAACAATTTGGCGGTTGGTTTTTCCCCAATCCCAGAGAAAAGGGCAGTTTAATTCTTAACCCTTTCTCATTTATTATGGTTCTTTTCTTGTAAAAAAAAAACCTTTAATCTTTAATTTTGCGATGCGATTATTTTGCAATATTTAAAAAAAACCCTAAAGATAGAGAAAAAATGGTTGAAGGTTGAATTATTGTGGAATGTTATAGTATAAAATAAATAAATAATTGATATATAATATATCTATATATTATATAATTTTATATTTATTATATATATATATATAATATATTATATATTATATATATTATATATATATATATTATTTTAATAATATATAAATATTTATATATTATATAGTAATATTAATTATAAATATTATCTAATATATAATAATTATAATATTTATATAAATATATAAATATATTAATATATATTATTAATATTTATATATAATATTATATAGAAGATTATATTAATAAATATATATATATTAAACATATATATATATATTTATTAATAATTATATATATATGATATATAATTTACTATATATATAATATATTATATATATTATATTATATATATATTAATTAATAATATATTATAAAATATATATTTTAATATTTATATTTTATATATTTATTTATATATATTATATTTAGTTATAATATATATATATATTATATATATATATATAATATATATATTATAAATATAATAATAATATATGATATATATTATATATTATATAAATATATATTATATTATATAATATATAAATATTATATAATAGTAATATATATATATATATATAATTATTATAATATAATTATAATAGATTATTAATATATATATATTATATAATATATATATTAATTATTATATATATAAATAATATTAATATAATATATTATATTATATATAATATATATTATATATATATTATATAATTATTTAAATATATAAATATTAATATATAATATAAATATTTATTATTAGTTATATTTATAGTATGTATTTTAATATTATTTTAATTATTTCATTCTCCGGGCTAAGTAAAAAGAAAGTTAGGGAATCCCTTAATATATTTTCCCCCCCAACTGGGGAGTTGAAAGAAAAAAAAAACCAAAAGGGGTGACCCAGGGGCCAAAAATTTTTAAAAGGGCCCGGTTTCATGGGACCGCGTTCCACGGGAAGTTGAACCATTATGCCCAAGGGGTCCAAAAAATTGGTTGAGGAAAAAAAAAAAAAGGATATAAAAGAAGGAAAATTGTTTTACAGCTTTTACAGTTTATATATAATTTGCATATTATTGATTTTCAGCCACAAGGAGGGTTTTTAAAAGTTTTAGGGTTCCTCCATAGGGAGTTGGGGGAACAGGGATTTAGGGGACGAGATTGATTAGGGAAAGGGAAAAGGGGGAGTAAGCATTGAGCTCTATTCTTCCAAAAGGTAGGAGGTTGTGGAAAATTTAGGAGAGTTTTAAATTTAAAAAAGGAAAGTATTTGGTTAATTTATTAATAAACGATAGTATTTTAATGGAGTAAAGGGAGGAAGGGAAAGAAATTTAAACCAAAAGTAGAAAAAAAACAAAACCTAGGGAACTCCACTTAATGGTTGAAGTTCTAAAAAATTTTGGTGAGAAGGAAAAAAAAACAAACGGCCTCTTTAAAAAGAAGAAAGGCAAAGGGGAACTTGGCCAGTTGTTGAGGGAAAAAAGGGTCCGGAAAAAGAAAGGCATCAAGAACAACCAAAGTTTCCCTTTAAGGGAAAAAGTTGTGTTTTAGGAGGGATTTATTTTTTACAATGTTATTTTTTTTTTCAAGGAAAAAGTAACCTTTCTTAGATAAAAGGGTTAACATTTAAAAGGATCATAGGGAAGGGATTTGGGAGTTGTGTAATTTAGGAAAAAAAAAACAGAAGTGGACTTTTTGAGTGAAAAAAAAAGAAAAAAACATGTCGGATTTTAATAATTGGAAGAGCTGGGTTGTTTTTTGTGGGGGGAATTTAACATGTGTTTTCTTATTTCCTCCAAATTAAGGGGGATATTGGAGGGGAAAAAGATTCTGGAAGGGAAAATCAAGTTGCTCCAAAGGGGCTACCCAAAAATTAGCAAAGGAAAACTATTTATTTTACTTGCTTAGTGGGGTCGTCTTCCAAAGGGCTGGAAAAAAAGGAAGTTTTTTAATTGGGAAAAAAGGGGCGGGAGACATCGGGGGGAATATGTAAAGATAGGTTTGAGGAAAAGGGTTTGGAAAAAAAAAATAAGGAGATTTGAGCAGGGGGAAATGTTTCATGTTTTAAGGAAAAAAATCCCACTATGGAACAGTTTAAAAAATAAGATTGGGCTTTTTTATCCAACAACATCTTCTGTTAAGAATGGGATGGGGAAGGGAAAAAAGTTTCAATAGAGAAAAGGATTGGGTAAAGAGTATCGAAAATTAGATTACAAAGAAGAAGGGGGGAAATTATTTAAAAATTTCCAAAAAAAAAAACTTTGCGCCACTCCCCCTCTATTTTTCAAAAAAAAAAGCTTTTATTTTAAAAAGAGTCGGGCAAGGAGGCAAAAAGGAATTCCACTTTAAATTTGCCCTTTGAAACAGTTGGGACGGGGAAAGAGTTCAAAAAAGGAAAGGGGAAAGGGGGAAAAATGGGGGAGATTTAAACCCAGTTTCCCAGAGTTTTCTTTAACGAATTAAAAAGGTGTTTTTGGCAATCTTTGAAAGATTATTTGAGTAAAGGGAAAAGAATTTATATGATTTTTGGGAAATTTATTTTTTCCTTGTTTGAGGGAGTGAGAGTTGTACGGAAATTTTTAGGGAGGAAAAAACTAAGACTAAAGTTCTGGAGTTCGAAAGTCATTCAAATATCAAAAGGTTGAAGGGGAGATTCCCCGCTTTTTTCGGGAAACAAAAGGTATTTGATACCAATGTTCAGAATTAAAAAGGGTTTTTGGGAAAAAGGGTTTCAAGGGGGAGGAACCCCTAAAGGCAAGTTTTTACCAAAGGGGGGGAAAGGTTGCCACAAAGCTCGAAAAACCAAGTTTTTTAGTATGAAAAGCTGATGGCAAATGTTTAAATTAAACTTATCAAGTATGAGTAAACTAGGCTTGCTAAGTTTCATAAAACAAAGCATATTTGGACGTTGTTAGGGAAAAAAAAATAAAAGTGAGATATTATGGAGGGTTAGTTAAAAATTTTAATTTTGAGGTTAGGGGGGGAGAAGGGGGGGAGGAGGAGTGAAATAAAAAAAAAAACCTTTCTTTTAAAAATGGGGGAAGGAGATATCGATTGGTATTGTTCTTAAAAAAAGATTTTTACCTTAACGATCCCTGTCTGATAAAAAGGGACAAATAATATGCTATAAAAGGAAGATTTGAAAGAAGGGAAAAAACGGAAAGGAAAAATCCCCCCAAAAAGGATAGGGGAATTTGAAAAAACAAATTTTTATTTTGAAACAAAAAAAATTGGGAACATAAAACCTTACGGTAAAGTTGGCAAACTAGATATTATTGGGTTGTATTTTTCCCAAAAAGAAAATTTACTTTTTAGGGGGGGGCATCTTCCACGAATCCGAATATTTGGATTATAATGAGGAAAGAACAACTCTCCTCTAACCGTATTAAAAGAAAATAAATTTGGAAGAAAAAATGTTTGATTGTCAGCGTCCCATTATAGCGGAAAAATAGCACGAAAAAAAAACAAAAAGGGAAAAAAAGGGGGAAAAATTAAAATTCTAGGGTTTATTTGGTTTTTTTATCGAAAGGGAAAAGAAGAAAAAATGGGGAATGTATCGATTATTTAATTCATTAAGAAAAATATTTTTCCCCTCGGGAACCAATGGGAATCTTTAACCCAAAAAACCGATGTGCGCATTTGTAGCTGCGAAGAAATAAAGGGGTTGATGCTATAAAAAAGGAAAAGTTTCGTACCGAGACCCATAAGTCGGAAACTTTCCAAGTTTGGATTTAGCAACGAAAAAAAAAGTGACAAAAAAAACATGTTCCTAACCGTTTAAATTTGGGAAAATTGTTTCTTGGCGTAAGACTTGAAAAGAGGAATTAATTCAAAGGGGAATTTTACAATTTAAAACATTAAAGGAATTAAAGGGAAAAGGGTGATTCCGGGAGGAAACCCAAAAAGAGGGATTTATTATTTTAAAAAAGTATAAAAAGGGAAGAAAAAATCTAGAAAAGTTTTTAAATAAAAGTTTGTAAGATATTTTGAATTATAATATATATATATATTAAGATTATTAATATTATATTATTATATAATTATAATATTAATTATATAATATTATTTTATTATTAATATATAAATATAATATATTAATATATTTAATATAATATATATAATATTAGGGAATATATATATATACTTATATTGTAATTACATTAAAACTTAAAATTTCATATTAAAAGTAATATTTATATATAATATATATTATTAATTATATATATATATTATATAATATTTATTATAATATATAATATTATTAAATATATTATATGATTATATATTATATTTATAATTTATATATTGTATGTATAATATTAATTTATATATATTATTATATATTATTTATATATAGTATTATTTTATATTATAATTATAATATATATTATTATTATATAATAATTATTTATATTAAAATTTTATTTTATATATATAATAATATATATTATATTATATAATTATATATATATATATTTAATATATTTATATTATATTATATATATTAAATATATATATAGTATTTATATATAATTAATATTATATTTAAATATTAAGGGCCCTGGGGCCCCCTTTTATTTTAGGAAAGTTTGGGAAAAATGTTTTTACTTATACCAACATTCACAAATTCTTGAGGATCCACTGTTGGGGTTTAAAAAAAAAAAACCTCCCCACATTAAAATTTTCAAAGGGGGGGGGGGACCATTTTTCTGATTTTAATGGTTTTAGAGGTATAGGTTCCAGGCCATCCCCACCAAAGGGAATGTTTGCCTCAAGTTGGGTCCAGTTGGTTTAAGTTTTGAACTCTGTTTGAGTTTGAGGGTGCGGGTTTTTTTCGAAGTGTAGCTCCCCAAAATTTTGTGGGGCCTAAATGTTTTTTATTTTCTTAATAAACCGGAGGGAAAGTTTCAATTCAAAATTTTGTACCCACACGGTGTATTCAACCTCCCAACCGATAACACGTTGCTTTAAAAAAATTCAGGTAAGCATTAAAAATTTTTTGAGCTTATGTTTTCAATACTAAAAATACCAACTTTAAATTTTTGATTTATTTTAGTTTAGCGTGTGGCCAGATTAAGCTAAATCGAAATCCTTTTCTTCCTGCCTTTGTACATATTAATGTTAGGTATTTTTTATATTTTATATTAGCATAGCTATTGTTTATAATATTTAGTATAATAGAAAAACTTAGAGGGGGGACCAACATTTGGGGACTGGGGGAAAGGCGATTTACTGTTAACTTCAGGAGTACAAAAAGATATAAAAAATATACCCTTTTCTTTTTATTATTTTCATTGTCAAAGGAAATTATTATATGTCATAGAAATCAATCACCTTTTTACCATTCACAAATTTCGTGATTCACACAAAGCAAATGATCATCATCATTTGTTGAAAGAAAAAAAGAAGGGGGAGAGCCCGATTACCGCGAACAATCTTTGCCCAAACAAAAGGGGGGACATCAGGAAAGAATCTTAAAATTTTCTTTTTTTATATTGTAGGAGAAAAGGCAACGAAATTACCAGTACGCCGAGGGAAACAATTTCATTTGCTAAAAAGCCAAAAGCTTTGAAAAATTTACCTTTTTCACCAAAACTTGGAAAGAAGATCTTTGAAAACGGAGTCGATTTATTAAGGAAATTTCGATGAACTCCAAGCGGCAGGATATAAAGAAAGAAAGAAACCATTTTTTTTGTGGATATAATTTGGATTGACCCTCTTTACAATGGTTACTAATTATTTACAAAGTTATTGATAGTTTCTTAAGGGGAAGACCAAAGGAAGAAATTTTTTTCTTCCATTTTTCTAAACGAAAGAAAGAAAGAAAGAGGGGAAAAGGCGTGAAACATAATATAGGGAGGGGAATCTTATCAGTGGCATTAAAGGGGGGGAAACCTAGATCATGCAAAGAAAGAGCCGATTTATTGCACAAAGGGGGAAAAGGATTTAGGAAAGCAGCGAAGGGACAAGAGAAGTAAGAGGGGAAATTTTTAATATTATTGCGAGAAGGCAATTCCACATTCTAAAAAAAGAAAAAAAAGTTATTCTTTGGCTTCTTTCTAGCAGCAGATTTGAAGAGGGGGGGGAGGAAAAAACACAACAAGGGCGGGAAAAACCAGTTAGTGAAAAGGCCCACCAATATTTTGGAAATTTTATTGATAGAGAAGGGGGGAAAAAGAAAAAACCTTACCCCCAAAAAGCGTTTCTAGGAAAAGCTAAACGTTAATATAAGTTTACAACCTTCTCTTTGCAAAGCTTGGCAACTTGATACGTTTTACTGGCGTAATCAGGGGATAGAAAAGGCCAACCCCAAAATTGGTTTCTTGGAACTCTTTGAAACCGCTTATTTTAAGCCTTGGGGCCATTGGAATTTCCACATTAAAATCTAGCCGGATCAACCAGGAACCACATATTAAGCCTCGTTTTTCAAGGACCAGAAAGGGCAAGAGACCCGAAAATTTGTCGGGGACAAAATTTAAAGAAAAAAGAGGGTTTCATGCAAAAATTTTGAAAAACCCACTTACAAGCTTCCCACTGGGGGGATTGGGGGGAGGCTTTGCAAAAGATCTTTTTTTGGACATCCGGAAAGAAAACATTTTGTGATCGGCCCCTCCCCCATTTACTTATTTCGTACATTCTTGGCCCCGAGTATAATTAAACTTTTCTTTGGTGTTTCCCCAAAGTTAAAACTTTTCTGGGAAACTGGTGGGAAATGCAGCCCCATGCTAATATTTGATTTGCCCCTAAACAAAAAAGAATTGGGAGTTAGTGAAAAAACAAGTGCAGCCAATGTTGGGCTTTTTTGGGGGGGAACAAAACAAAAACCTGCTGCAAAAAGGGGGGACGGGGTCGGAAAGTTGGGGGCATTTGTGGGGGGTTTTTATTGGAAAACCAGGGTTACTTTGGCCCAGGGGTTTGCTGATATTTCCCTTGCTTTTGCCGTTCCATTCCCATATAAATGGAAACTTGTGGTTTATCAGGCAAGCATTTATCAAATCGGGACATGGGGAAGGAAAAGACTTCGGGGGGCCTGGAAAGGTTTGGCTTTTCCAAAAAGTGCGAAATTTTTCGAAGGGCCCCCGAGGGAAATCCTTTAATTCTAAAACAATTCCTTTTTGATCCCCAGGAATTGCAAGGGGAAGTTTAAAGTGTTTGTTTTGCAAGTTGGGGGATATACCCAAGGGATGAATGTTTCGAACAAAACCCAAAAAACACTTTTTGAAGTTTGGCAAAACCAATTTCCCTCTTGAACAAGAACATAAAACAAAAACCCTCGGTGATTGATTAACCTTTGAAAGGGCTTGTCTTTGGGGGGAGGGGGCTTTTTTTCCAAGTTTGTTTCTTGAGATGGCATCCCCCACCTTGGTTGGTTTAAAAAATTTCAGGCAGGGGCCCCCAGGGGGGGACCGGGTTTGCATTCATTTTGGGGGCCCACCCCGTGGGATTGAGTTAACTTTTCCGGTATTTGCTTTCAAAAAAATTTTTATTAGTTTCGGAAAACAGTTTTTTCAAAAACTCCCCCAACAAGGCTTTGAAGGGAAAGAGGAAGGGTCCAAAGGGGAGCTATTTGGCCATTTTTGGGGGAAAAATTCTTAGTTAATTAATATTGAGGCATGGTTTAAACTTTTGCCGGCCCCCAGTTTGCGCACAAAAAAAGGGGAAGCTCCTCGGACGTGATTTGGGCTTTTTAAAACCAAAAAAAAGGTCCCTTTGGCTTCCAGGGCACCCAATGCAGGGGGAAAATTTCCCAAAAAAGGGCTACATCAAAAAAACCCAAACTTGTTAAAAGATTTTTCCTTGGTATTTGGTTTTCTTTGAAGGGGGAGCGTAGTGGGCCCTTTTCCAGGGGTTTTCTTGATTTGATTTGGCTGTAACCTCCTGGTAAACAGTAAAAAAAAGCCCAGGCCGGCATGGGGTTGGGCAAGCTTCAAAAAAGGGGATGGGAAAAAAGGATGATTTTTGAGGGGAGGGAACCTCTGAAAAAAAAAAAGAACCTGGTTATTCAGGGGCTTCTTCATAAAAAAAGATAAAAAAACCTGGAAGGATTTCGGGGTTACTCCGGAAAAAGGGGGGACAATTGGGGAAAATTCTTCATAAGGCTTTCGGGAAACTTGGGGAACACCCAGCTTGGTTTCCTAAAATGAAAAAAAGATTTTCCCACGTTTGTTTGGGTATAGGGAATAGGGAGGGGGTTTCCCATCCCGCTCAAAAAACCAAATTTGTTAGTCGATGAAGCTTTGAGATCTCATTATAACCTGGAAAATGTAAGGGGGAACCCGTGCAGTTTTGGGCAACTTTATAAAGTCGGGTAATAAACCGGGACTTTTTCTTTGACGAAAGATTGAGAGCCAAAACTTAACAATTTCCTTTATTGGAAGTTATTTCCATTTGGGAGGGGCATTCAAAAAACGGGGTCTAACCCCAAAGATTGTTTCGTAAAGGGGGAAAAACCCTTTTTTTCCATTAAACCCAGGGCAAAAAAACAATGAACAAGGAGGTAGCATTTCTGTTGGAATACCTCTTGGTTTACACGAATCTTTAGAGGCATTTGGGGGAGGGCCAACCAAATCTCCAGTAAGAAGCATTGGAGTGGAACAAAAAAATGTGATCGGTTTCTTTTAAAAATAAACCAATATAAAAATTGAATGGTTATTATAAGAAAAGATTTTGAGGGAATTTGGCCCCAAAAAACCCCCTTCTTGGGAAACTACCCTCTAAAAAATATTAATTTCCAAAAATGCAAAAAAAAATTATTAACAGCAGGTGTTTGAAGGAAACAGTTTGGGGGATCCATTTTAGTGGGTTTGATGGTGAAAGCTATAAAAAATTTTTTTTTTTTTATTTATTTAACGGCAAATAAAGGGGCCAGGGCTTAAATTATATTATTATATAAATTAATATTTATTATTATATTATAATATATATTATATATAATTTATATTATTTATATATATATTTTTATATTAGATTATATATATAATAATTTATTATTATATATATTAATTATATAGGTTATGTAATATTTCTTTATAATTATTTGTATTTATTAAAAAATATATTATATAGATCAATTTATGAATAATATGTTATATTATATATATATATTATTTATTTTATATATATTATATATAAATATTATATATATATTATTAATATATAATTTATATATATATATTATTTATATATAATATATTTATATATATATTATATATTATAATAATATATAATATATTATTTATATAAATAGTAATAAAAATAAATATATTTTCAGTTTTAGACCCACCGCTTCACCGGGGGCAATGCATTTGTTTCAAATAAAAGGGGTATTCCAATTCCAACCCGGTCTGAGGGAAAAGGGACTTTAAGGCTAAGGCCAAAAAAAGGGAGACATAGCTCACATTTCCTCTCCGGCTCGGAAAATAGGTTTTGGAAAAACCTTTGGGGTATTTTCTGCTTTTGTTTTGTTTTAAAGTGTTTGCATACCACTTAATAATTCCCTTGTGGGCACATTTGGAGTAAGGGGGAAAATTTTCTTGCCCCCCAAAACCCTTCTTTCTTTCAGTTTCATTTCCCCAATTTAGAAGGGCTTCGATGAAAGTTTCCATTGTTCAGAACTGTGGTGCTGGGCCTGCTTGGGACCGAGATGGCCGGGGAACATTTTGGCTAAATTTTAACCTGTTACGAATTGTTTGTTGCTCTTGGACCCATTTTATCCACGAGATTTTTTTCATCATTTCGGAAAAGCAAGTGAAGAACCCCCAAAAGGTCGGGGTTTTGCCTTTCAACCGAAAAGCCCACCGGGGAACAAAAGAATCCATTTGGTAGAATATTCCTCCGTTTTGGGTTGGGGGAAACTTTATTGCCCTTTTTCCATGGCAAGGCGCTTTTGGTATTGTTTTTCGTGTCTTGCAATTTAAAAACCTTTCTTCTATCATTTTCATTACCATGGGATTAAAAAATTCCCCTTGGTTTCTTCCATCCGAGGGAAGCATTAAACGGGGGTCCCTTGCATTTGCTTTCAAACCAAAGCCAAACCAAAAAACAAATTTCAACCGTGCTCACCCTCCCAAAAAACGAAAAGGCTATTTAGTTGCCGGTTTGGCGCTGGGAATTTCCCAATTTGCTTAGCTGTTTTTTGTTGATCAAAATGGGGAGTATTTCAAAGTTTCCTTCTACCACCCCAGTTCTTTTTTGCCTTCACTGGTCCAATTAAAACTAAAAGAGTTTCCACCTCCTTTTCCTTAACTTTCCTAGAAAAAGCCCCACTGATAAAAGGGTTGGCACCCAACCGTGGAAAGGTTGGTGATTGTTTCCAAAAAAGCGCCTCCGATATGAAAAAAACAAGCGAATGCATATTTGTGCCCGTTCTTTGGCCCCCGATTTTTCGGTCTCAATAAAGATCTGGTGTTTCTAGTGTATTCCCCCAACCAAATCTCCGTTGAATTCCTTTGGCAAAAAAACATTTTACAAAAAAATCGGGCTTGAACGGGGCGAGCCTAATGGAACTGTTTAGCCACAGCTGGGATTGGCTGACCACTGAAAAAATTTTTTTTACCAACTTGGGCATTTGGGCCCAAACTCTTATTATTCCAATGTGCCACTTGGGCCAACCTAATTACACCCCAATGCCGGGCAAGCACCCCAACAAAGGCCCACCATTGCGGGGGTCGTCCCAATTTTGCTCCCACACATTTTATAAATAAAGGGCCGTTGGGTTGGCAAAAAAAACAGCAGCAAAACTTTCAAAGTCTATTGAGAAAAAACTGGAAAGAAAAAGGGTTAAATCATAATGTGTAAAATAATTAATAAAAAATTTATTTAAATTTATTAAATTTTAAATTTAAACTTTTTTTCTCTTGTTTGGAATTTCCAAATTTTTCCTTTAAGTTTATTTTTTAAAAAAATTCTCTTTTTTCCTTCCCTTGCATGGAATTTTCATTTTTTTCTGGTTCACCGAGTTGGGGAATGGTTTGTTTGGCAAAATTAATTTTTAAATTATCATTTTTAATTTAACTGGTTTGAAGTGGACCCAACCCGAAAAAACCCACCCGGGTTTTTAATTTTTATTTTTAGTTATGCTATTAATATTTTTAAAAATATTTTAACTTCAAAACAATTTATCAACATAAAAAAAAAACAAAAAATTGTATTAGCTATATTATTATTTTATAATTATATTATAATATATTATATGATTTATATATTATATTTATTATATATATATATATATATTTATATATTTATTTATTATATAATATATAATATATTGATTATTAATTATTATTTATTATTTATATTTATATATATATATAATATTATATAAATATATATAAATAATATTATATTAATTATATATAATAATTTATATAATAATATTATAAATATTATATATATAAAATATTATATTTATTATATTTTATTTAATATATATAATATATATTATATAATATAATTATATTATTATATATAATTATATATATATAGTATATATATAACCGTATAATTATACCAAATATAATTAGAAAATATTATATATATTTATTAAAATTATTAATTATATATTAATTACATATAAAATATATTATATTATATTTATATATATAATATTATATTATTTATATAATATATTTATATATATATATATAAATTAAATTTTAGAGATATCTAAATTGTTTTTAAAAAATGTTTTTTTTTTTTTTCATAATTTCCGGCCATGGTAGATAAAAAATAAAGAAAAAATTTCTTTAACATTTTTAATGATAAAAAAAAGATTTTTAAAAAACTTTCTTGGGTTATTATTTAACCCAAAAAAAAAACCAGATACCAACCCTTATTGTTCTTAATTTTATTAATTAAATAAACATTATATGTTAATATTTCATATTATTTTTATTATCCAGAGAATTTTAATATGTATTTTATATATTAAATATATATTATATAATAATTAATATTATATTAATGATATTTATATTAAAATAAAAAACCATAATATTATATCAATTTAATATATATTATATATAAAATAATTATATATATATTTATATATATATATATATATATAATATATATATATATATATATATATATTAAATATATATATAATATTATATAGTAAATAAATATTATAATATATATATATTATTATATATATAATTATATTATTATATATTATATTATAATATATATATTATATTTAATATATATTAAATAAAATATATATTTATATATTATATATTATAATATATATATTATATATTATATATTATATAATATATATATATATTATATTTATATATAATAATATATAATATTATTATAATAATATATAATAATATATATTATATTATTTTATAGTATTATATTTAACTCCTTTACCACCTCTTAGTTAACCAAGCTTTGAACCCCACTTTGCGTTAACCTCCTTCTCCCCAAATCCGTTACTTTATCTTGGCGGGGAATTCGCATTTATGGTTCTTCAAATTTCCAACGGATTATTCGGGGAAAAAGGTTTATTTCCTTCTTCCCAGGCAACCTTCCTTTCCAACTTTCTTTTGCTCTTTCCCCAAAAAGCCATTTTTTTCACCCTCAAGGGGCCTTCATCTCCCGCTGTTTGCATTTTTTCAGCTTTTTATAAATTGTGTTGTTGAGGTTTCCCAAAAAAAAAAAAACCTATTTGCATCCCAAAAACATCCAATTAATTGGGCGTCAAAACACCCTTTCTCAAAAAAATATTTTTTCCCCGCCTGGCAGGGCGGGGCAAAAAAATTTATCTTTCACATTTTTTCTGGTCTTTTTTTCCAAACTTTTTTACTTGTTCCCTCAAATATATTCCCTTTTCACTCCCCAATTTCCCCAAAAAAAAATTTAACACTTTCCTTTTAAAATTCTTTAAAAAAACTTTCTATTCTTCTTTACGTTATTTTTTCTTTTTTTTATGTTTATGGTATTTTATCTCTTTCTCTATTCTCTCTCTATTTTTTAACTTATCCAAGTATTCTCTATTTTTTCCATTTTTTTAAGGGCCTCCCCTTCCTAGAAACCACATTTCCCAACCTGTCGATTTTTCAACCTTTCCAAGTCCTCTTCCTTTTAAGTTCCAAAAAAAAATGCTTATACGTCAGCGTGTTTTACTAAATACTCCAGTCATTGTTTCTTATTTCCACTTTATTTTAAAAAAAAAATTACTTATTAAACCCTTAAGTCTAAGTATTTGGCCAATTAAACCCAAAAAAAAACAGGGGGCGGACAACCCACACTCCCCCTAAAACTTTTCAAACCCCCCCCGTTTCTCACATAAAAACCCCCCACTTTTCCTTAATTTTCATTGTTCCCCCGGGTCATTCCCCACCTTGCCACGGGGTATTTATTACCTTCATACAAAAGCTTTCTTATTTCTATTTTTCATTCTCACCAGAAAAAAAAACTCCATTTTTCTTCCCCCCAACTAGGACCATTCCCCAAAAAAAACCTATATGTCTTTTAGGGGGGGGGACAACGAATTCCAAGGCTTTCTTGTTTAAAACCACGAAAAAACCCCCCACCTCACCCCAAAAACCAGTTGAATTTTCCCCATTTGCCTTTTTTTTCTCTTAAACAATCTGTCTTCAAACTTTTAAAAGACCCAGGAAATTTTCCCGCTGTATCTTTTTCTTTCCCTTGTATTTCATTGTTTGGGCTCCCTTCCCAGACTTAGCTTCTATACCTCCTTTTTTCAGTTTTCTCTTTCTAAAAACATTTCTTTCAATATAAAAAAATTTAAATATATGATATTTATTTTTAGGGGGATTATTTGGGAACCCGTGGGTAATCTGTCAATTTCTGTTCTCCCTTTTTCTTCTTATATATTGCTATAATGAAATAATTTCCATAGGCTACCAAAAGATTTTTTAAACCTTTCTTTTCCCTTCAACTCTAAACTTCAAACAGCGAAAGCATTTACTGTTCTCTTAAAGTTATGTTTTTTTGCCCCTTTTTGTTTTTTTGGTGCCCGGGAGGCCTTTCCCTTTCCAACAAGGTCGATTTTAACCTACCCCCCACTTTTTCCACACCCAAGGTGCCTTCCGGTTTTGTTCAATCCTTCGCAAAAACCAGGGTCTCCTCGGAAAATTGCTTCCGAAAAAAAAATTCCCTTTCCATTTCCTTGCAAAAGAAAATTGGTAAATACACACTGTCCCCAGGCACATCTGGCCTCGAATTTTTCTTTCTCCAAAGTTCAATTCAAAGGTTCAAAATATTTTCCAAATGTCTTATATTAAGATAGATTTTCTTTAGAGAAAAGCAAACATATCATTTCCTCTGCATTTTTTTATTGGGTTATTTAAACTATTTTTCATTCCTTTTCCTTCAATTATAATACTTGTGGGGCCATGGCAACAAAAGATTTATTTCCTTTTCCTTTTGTTTCTCTGTAATTCGGGCTCCCGCTCTTTTTCTTCTCTTTCATCTTTATTGTTTTTGCTTTTACATTTTTATATCAATTACATAATTTCTCTTCTTCTCTTCGTTTCTTCTTCCTTCCTTAAAGCTATTTTTACTTAGCGGTTCTTTTTATTTAATCCCCCAACTTCTTTCTTTAAACTCCTCTGGTCCAACCAGGTGTTAAATTTCTTACTTTCCCTTTCCAACCCATTTCCAATCCTTTTCAATCAGCAAAAACCCCAACAGCTTACCTTTCACTTTCACCAATTTTTTCCTTTTCAAAAAAAACCTTAACCCCAACTCCTCCTTTCAGGCTTAAACCTTCAACTTGTAACCAAAATCCATCAAACTTATCTCTCTAATTTTAAGAGTAGCTTTCTCTCAATCTATTTTCTTCTCTGTTTCTCTTTCTTTAGGACTTTATCTTTATGATTCCTTTCTTTTAACATTAGATGTTATTCTGTGAAAGTTTTTTAAACTTTTAAGCTGTTGGCAAAAAAAACAAATTTTTCATTCCGATGATCTTGTTTGGCGCCCAAAAGGTTTTAACCCTAGGAAAAAATTTACCTTTCGCATTTACTTTCCCACTATTTCCCTCTTTATCTGATTTTGAAATGGTGAAAATAATCTATCTTTTAACGGTGATCTTCCAAAGTTCAAAAAAATTCCTTTTTACCATTTCTAGACACTTTAATATCCTGGAAATACTATTTTCATTTTTCTTTCAATATCATAAAGCCATTTTTATAATTTTTAAAGGTTATTCCTTGATGAACACATATTCTATCAAATCGGCTTCCACCACTCCCAAAAAAATTTCTCACCTCCACTTTTTTCCTTCTTTCCCAAAAGTTTCCCAGTGAAAAAACTTTTCCAAAACCCAAATTCCTTTTCAACTATTCCTACATTATAGAATAAAAAAAATTTCTCCCCCCATTATTAGAGGTTAATATTATATATATATAATTATTATATTAATATATATATTATTATATATATATTATATATATAATTATATAATATTATAATATTATATTTATTATATATTATATATATTATAATATATTATACAATATTTTAATATATATATTATATAATATATATATTAATATTATTATATTATATATTAAAATATTATATATAAATAATATTATATATATATATATTAATATAATATAATAGAATTATATATAATAATATATATATTTTATAGTATATAAA
>JABUQX010031259.1:0-35000 GCA_015478945.1 Trachelipus rathkii | reverse complement strand
TTCTAGTACTGATTCTGCTTCATTGAAAAATATAGAAAATATGAACATTTCCTCGGCTGAGGACCCTAAAACCCCTCCTGTAATTACAGAGGAGGAATATAATAAAAACTCCATGGATGATCTTAATCTTCTATGGTCTCTCTCTTATATTGGAATACTGCCTGATGAGCAGTTTACTTTAGCTGAGAAAATTACCCTTGAATCTTTCAAGGAAAATTTGCACTTCGAAAATGGGAAATATATAGTGTCATTACCATGGCGTACAAATCATCCCACATTACCTAATAATTATTCTTTGTCAGAACGTCAACATTACAGTGTACTGAAACGGCTCAGGACAAAACCTGAACTATTAAGATCATACAACGATGTAATAAAGGAACAGCTGTCCCTTGACTTCATCAAGGAAGTAAAACCTACCACCCCCCCTTCATCCTGAAGCCAAGTTGCACTACCTACCCTATCATGGGGTGCGCAAAAATTCTTCTATGACTAAACTCCATTTAGTCTATGACTGCTCATCTAATAACCCCAGTTTAAATTTGTTTACACAGTGGTTCGTCCCTGATAACAGATCTGGGCAAATTATTATTAAAATTTTGAATAAAAAAGTACGCAACTTCATCTGACATAGAGGCCTTTTTAGGCATACATTTAGCAGAAAAGGATCGAGATTCAACTCGTTTCCTATTGGTCAGAGATCCTTCACACTCTCAATCACCTATAGTAACATATAGGTTTAAATCAGTACTATTTAGAACAACTTGCAGTCCATTTTTATTGGCAGCATGCCTCCACCACCATGTTAATAAATCCCAAACGGCATACAAAGATGCCATTCTCGAACAAATATATGTAGATAACCTCTTCTGTACATTTGACACAAAGGAGGAAATACAAAACTACTTTTTAGAAACCAGATCCTTACTTGCAAAGGATAGTTTAAATTTAAGAGAGTGGGCTTCGAACTCGTCTCTCGCTACTTATATGTTCCAAGAAAGGGAATTGGGCCTAGGAGAATCTTGTTTAAAAATTTTAGGGATGGAATGGGATACATCTTCGGATACCATGTTCTATCCCACTCGTAGCTTCAACCCAGAAGCTAATACAAAACGTAAAATATTGCATAATGTTGCATCTGCATTTGACCCTTTTGATGCTTTGTCACCAGTAGTTATAAGAGGTAAAATGCTTCTACAAAAAATTTGGAAATTAAAACTTGTCTGGGACCACAAGATTCCCAATGATCTTCAAAAGGAATGGAGATCACTTGTGGTTCAATTAGAACAATGTGGAAATTTAAAGCTACCCAGGCAGCTCATATATTCAATTAATATGGAACTCGACGCCTTTTCCGATGCATCTGGCTCTGCATACGATACAGTGGTATATGTAGTCTCTTGTGCAGACTCTGCACCCATCTCTAATATATTATTATTCAAAGTAAAAGTATCACCTATAAAAGAGCTCTCCATTCCTCGCTTAGAACTCATGGGAGCTCTACTTTCATCGCATATGTTAAAATTTGTCATTGAAACATTTGAAAATATATTAAAATTTGAAAAAGATATATGCTTGGAGTGACAGTCAAGTCACCTTGCAGTGGATTTTGTTCCCAAAAACAGCTCCCCACCTTTAACCAGAATAGGGTGGATGAGATTCGTAAAAATGTTCCCTCTATAGAGTGGAAATACATCCCTACGCAGGACAACCCGCGCTGACCTTACTTCCTGAGGGTCAGATTGTAAATATTTAGCTTCTGAATTATGGACATCAGGTCCAACTTGGCTCTTAAATCCCTCATGACTGAGATTTTCGGTTTTTTTATTTAAAGCAGCCCTCTATAGAGTGGAAATACATCCCTACGCAGGCACAACCCGCCGCTGTATCCCTTACTTCCTGAGGTCAGGATTGTAATATTTAGGTGGTGGATTATGGACATTCAGGTCCAACTTGGCTCTTAAATCCCTCAGACTGGCCTGTCTGGAGGGAACACCCTTCCTCTTCACAAAATGAAGAAGAAGAAGATATAATAGTCTCAGCTGTGACAATAGCTCCACCTGTTGAGAATATATTGAACAGTGAGAATTATTCATCTTATAATAAAATTATAAAAATAACCGCATTAGTATTTAGAATTTTATTAAATAATTTAAAAATGGTGATTTTCGTAATAAATTTCCTTTAATCAAATCGATTGTATAAAACCTGAAATTTTTTCCCATCACCATCTTATTCTCTATGGAGGAGAGAACCACCCCAAACATCCGAGCTTATACTTGGAGGCACATTACAAAATATGAAAGTTTCCATTCTCATAAGTCTGAAATATACTTTAAAAAATAATAACCCTTACACATTGTTGGGGTAACAACTCGAGTAGTTAATAGTAGCAATATGGACTCCTTAGGTGCCAACGTACACCGATGCATGTGACAAGAAGATTGTAATTCATTCCTACCTTACGACACCACCAAATTTCCCTTATTACTCCAAACAAATCATCATTCTTGGTTTTTTTAAAACTCCTCATTGACACCCATAATGTCCTAGCACATCATTAGGAACCTCCGAGCTTCCCTTTATAATACAACAGAAGTACTTATTTTTTCATATTTGAGGAATCAATATCAAAAAAAGTTCACAAGGCCATTGCCATCTTGTGGCAAACGTTTGCCTCCTTTCATTTATGGTTCTAGGGCACCTCTGGCGCTTACCCTAAGGTAAGGGTTATACCAACACAAAACAAATTTACTATATTGGGAATTGACCTGACAGGACACGTCTTATAATAAGAAACTTCAAAAACAGCAAAACCAAAATCTATATAGTACTTGTACCTGGGGCTGGCAAATGACTGCACCACAGCCAGTCCATCTTCCCCGAGCTCATTTTAGGATTAATATCCCAATTTTTTCATATTCAATTCCCGGCCCGCTTCATGGGTAGATTGTGGTGTTTCCCTCCAGTTTATTATTCGGTATTTCGGTAACGGCACCCATACTCCATGCTTCATCGGTTTAGGTCCTTAAAACCGTTGACGATTAGGTTACTTTCCATAAAACAATTTTCTTGTAAAACCAATACTCCATCACATGGAGGTTTTAAAGGGCGGCTTTTACAGTCACTTATGGGGAGGATTTTTTGAATTGCATTCATTTGGGCAGCAATAAAACCGAAAACGTCCATTTTTTAAAATTGAACCCCTTTAAAAAATGGCCTCAATCTGTTTTATAGAATGGTAAGGAAGCAAACGCCGGTGCACTGCCATCCTCTCACCTGGGTGGGATGCCATAGGTTGCAGGAACCTTCTCACCCCTCTCGTCCAATTTGATTAAAAGGGGATAAACTCTTATTTCATTAACCAGGTTCCAGATTTATTGAAAAAATGGGACTCTCCCACTATATTTAGACTCCTATAACGCTTCTGTCATTCCGGCCTAATGAATCCCACTCTCTTTTAAATAACTATCCTCTGCTGGTAAATAAATTTTAAAACTAATTGGTCGTTTTAGAGGGCAATCTAAAAACGGACGGCCCAATGTACTGGGGCAGACGTGTCTTGGGCGCCCCGGTGGATAAACGTGCCCTTACCCTCCATGGGCTTTACGCCCTCAACGCGGGATGTTACTTTCGTTCGTCCACACCGCGTCCCGGCCGTCTCCCGGCTGTCCGTCGTCAGCGCTGGGCCCCTCGGCAGTTAACGGCATTATTTCCCCCGATTCGAATAGCTCCCCCCCCACCCTTTTCTTATCCCTTTTAAACAACATGTAAAAAACTTATATAATTTCTTTTACTATTGAACATTAAAAATAATCCTGTTAAAATTTCTTACTTATCATTCTTATTTCCAAAGGTGAACTGTGGAATTCCTCTCACCAGTCTGTCCCCGTTGTGACAGGTAGATTACTCATTTTGTACAGACTTATGGTTTGGTTTTTTACTTCAGGTTTTGGTGCAGTTGGCTGTGGGGTAATGTAGTGGCGATAGCCGTATCATTCGGAACCAACTTCACCTTTCAGAAACCTCAAAAGTACATGACATAATAGAGACCCAGGAAACAGCATCGGATAGGATTTCTGAGAAGTTCCCGGTAAGGATAGCCCAACCATACAAGTTCCCTTGACTTTAATGCTGATTTGTTGGCGGCTGCAAACCCACATAACCCACTTGGGTTACTCCTATAACCAGTCATTCAATTTTAACCTCTCCCCACACCCCCAAATGGAATTATAATTTTGTACCTATATCCACCGTGCTTTCCCGAACTTTAAATATGCAAGACTTTGAGAGTCGGTTGGAGTGTGATTTATTACCACCCATTTATCCCTTTTTCCTTTCCTTCAACACGTTCACTAGTGAAAAATGGTAACTTTCTAAATCCTACAACCCGTAAAATATCACATAAAAAATATTTTTTTCTGGTTTTGTTTCTTATTTGTCGCAAACTTTCAAGGTTTGTTATTTTTTCATAATTTACTCCCAATCTGCTTTCACAATTGTACCTAGTATTTCCTAATGGTG
This sequence comes from Trachelipus rathkii, assembly GCA_015478945.1. Lineage (NCBI taxonomy): Eukaryota > Metazoa > Arthropoda > Malacostraca > Isopoda > Trachelipodidae > Trachelipus > Trachelipus rathkii. Next base: position 30,476 of record JABUQX010031259.1, on the reverse strand, counting down.
CAGGGGCTGGGAATCCGGAGGTGGTTTAACCGTGTTGGTGTTGTTGAGAAACCTTTCTGTTGATCATTTCCCTTTATTTCTGAATTAGGTATCCTTCAATATCTCAACGTCCCTAGTCTTGTCTTTGATTTGGATTCTATTCTTTTATCCTGCATATTTATAAAAAAAATTATATTAATCTTGTACTACTCTTTAGGGACGTCTATCCCACTACCAGTTTGGGATACAATCATCCTTGAACAAAATTCGAGGAAAAATTACCTCTCACTTTTTCCTTTATAATTATGTTACACATAATTTAGTAATTCAAGATGTTAACTATAATTCGCTAATAAACTATCCTTTTCGATTTTGGTAATGGGTCCAGAGGTTATCAAATCGATCCAGAACATGTTACCATTAAAAGGCTTTTGCTCAGGTCTTTAATTATCGGAGTTATTCCAAAAAAAATGGGTGATTCCTTTATTTTGAACCATGTTGAAGCATAAAACCTGGTCATACTTTCGTGAACCCCCTACATCAAATTTCAAAATTTAAAAAATATTTATTAAGATTTGGGAAATAATCAACTTAGGAAGGCAAATCCCCAATGGCCCCCTTGAAATTTGCCTTCAGGCACTTACTCTAGATTGGGAATACCTTTTTTAATGGGTTACATCCTTTTTGGTAATTATTTGTTCCTTTGCCTGTAAATAATTAAGGTTTCAACTCGGAAGCCTCTAGGTTACCTGTAACCACTAATCGATGACATTGTGTTTTTAGTACACAGATATGTGGAAGGTACGTAAGGTGTTTATCAAAACTTAAGCCGTAGTAAATTTTCTGACAGATGTGGGTGAAACAAGTATGGAAACCCACAGAGTCAAAAGATGGGAGGGGTGGAAAGCGTTTAGGGAACCCCTTCTGCCCCCCTTTCTCTCTGGAAACCTAAGGTTTAGTGGTCTTTGTAAGGAGAAAAAATTGGGAAACTGCGGCGGTGGCTCCACTCAGTAATATTTAAGATGTCAGTCTGGAGTTGTCTCTCTAGATAAGGCAGTCTTTTACCTGAAACGTAGAGGGCCAAATCATCCAGGTAAAGATAGCACTTTACCATAGCAAAGAGCAGGACGCTCAGGGCGCTTACCTGTGGAGCACCCTCGTCCACGACAAAGCACCTGGAAAGGGTCAATCCACAACAGACTTGGAACATTCTGTGACATAAGATTTTGAAGAAAGAGGGGGAGCTGGCCCCAAGGCCTAATGAGTGGAGTTTACCAAGAAATGGCCGCTTTCTGTCCAGAGGTATCATTATTGCTCTTCCAAGGGTTCAAAAAAGAACCAGGCAAGCATTGTTATTCTGAGAGAAGGCCTCTCGAACGTCATGGTCTAAACGTTGGACACGATCAATCGTCGAAAGGTGTTACCGAAAACCAAATTGAAAGTCAGAAAAAGACCCTCTGGTCTCAAGAATGGAGATGAGACGCATAGCAACCATTTTATTCAGTCTTGCAGGAATAACACGTCAGTGAAATCGGCCTATGAACTATGATTGTCAACCATCCGCAGATAGTTTCCCGATTTCGGAATAGGAACGAGTGCCGTTAGCCACACCGATGGAAAAGAGCTCTCAACCCAAATCTTGTTAAACAATTTAAGTAAAAGGCCTGCGCAGAGGGATGGGCATGGCGGATCATGATATAGGAGATACCATCAGGGCTAGGAGGCCCATCTTTGCAAGCAGATATAGCAGTGCGAAATTCGTGCAGAGTAAAGAAGCGGTTGTAAGGAAAATCTTCCCAAAGTGAGGGAGAGGAACGGGTTTGCTGGAAGGCCTCCGGGTAATTGGAAGCATTAGACCGCTTAGCAAAGTTGAATCCAAGGATGTCCGAAACTGGACCGGTGCAGAAATAGTATCCGTCACATTGGGGCCATATTGGAACACAATTGGGGGAGACATTTTGTCGGCGAGCGATCTTTCGAACCACCTTCCAGACCGAAGTATTCGGAGTGGAAGAAGTAACAGTAGAAGCATATTGTTGAAAATAGTTTCCTCGTTCTGCGGTAAATGCGGCGAGAACGAGCCGATGCAGCCTTAAAGATGATCATATCAGAAACAAAAGGATTGATTTTATATTGTATGTACAACAGTCTCTTATCCCTACATTCACGGGCACACTTCGTAGACCACCAAGGGGTGGCGGTGTCACGACGAGCCGCAGAACGGGAATGCTGTGCTCAGCGGCCGGAAGAACGGTGTCCGAAAAAAGTTATATGCGTATGTTGTGGACGGAAAATGTATCCGAAACGGGAGCTTCGTCAGAGCGGTTAATTCATAAAACGTGGACCACTCCTCTCTGTCATACCTCCATCCGGAGTAAGGCTCAGGTGGAGAGCTCGAAACGATGGGTTTAATGGTAATAGGGTAGTGGTCGCTACCGCTCAAGTCATCATGACGCGTCCAGGAAAACCTGTCAAGAATCGAATGGGAACACAGCGAGACATCCACGCAGGAGGAAGTGTGGGTGTCCAAACGTTCATATGTTGGAACATATTTGAGGCAGCCCAAAGAAAATGGATCCAACAGCTCCACCAACGAGGTAGAAGAAGCAGACTCTCGGTTGCCTCCCCACAAAGGATGATGCATGTTGAAAACACCCAAAGCCACCAATGGGGAAGGTAGTTGCCGGAAAAGATTTTCAAGATCCTGTTTGGAATATGCAGTACTAGAAGCTGAGTAGATGGAACACACAGAAGTCTTGGATCAAATGAATTATTGTAGCAGCTGCATGTAAAGCAGTCTGGAGAGGAATAGGAGAGTGGGGAATAGTTCCAAGGACGAGGATGGCTGCGCCTGCTCTTTCAGAGGGACCCCGATTCACAGAGACGACTGGATCACCATAGCCAGAGGGTGGAAGGAGATAGCGTTCACAGAGTTGAATCTCCTGAAGGCAAATACAATGTGGACTGTATAATGCGATAAGACGGACTTATTCTTCGAAATGGGATAGTATCTACGAAAATTCCATTGCAAGAAAGTAGCCATTTGGGATGATGTAATGTTAAGAGGGCGGTACACGACTCTGAGACAATCGTCTCGACGCGATTAGTATCATCCGGAATTGGAGGCGGCGGCTGGGAAACGGGGCGAGGGTCTCGAGGCCCACCTTGAATCGAAACAGAAAAAACCAGGGGGCATCGGCAAATCTTGAAGCAACGAGGGAGAGGGGCGAGGGGGACAAAGCAGAACCAGGGCGGCGATTAGGAGGGCGGGATTCACCAACGACACGGGCAAGATCAGTCTCCACCTCGTCCGGGCCTATGGGTGAGAGGACAGTGATAGAAGCTGAAGTTGCAATGAACGCTGTGCACGTGACCCTTGGGGTTTGAGTGGTGGATCCTCCTCACGGGGAGGAATGGTACGTGAAGTAGAAGGTGCGCCGAAATTTGATTACTGGGGTAGCGCGGTCGGAGCGGAGGGGGTAGGGTGATTCCACCTGCAACTCGTCGGGAGGGAGAGAAGGCAGGACCCGAGAGGAGGGAAGGGAAATGGGAACCTCCAAATCTCCAGCATCAGGAGACGAGGAACCGTCCGTCAGACATTGGGCGGCGACGATGAGAATCTCTTTAGAGAAAGTTAAGGGAAGAACTCCGTCACAAGCAGAAAGGTCGCCGGTACGAGGCAGATCAGTGGAAGCAGGGTGTGGAAAGTCTTCGATACACGTGATACTACACGTCCGCCGAGAAAATACCTAGATCCCTGATTGGTGTAATGCTTCGCATTACGAGGGCCGTTGAATGGGTCCTTCAGAAACAGTTAAAGAGAGTGCTTTAAACTCCAACCTTCCACAGAAGTGAGCCATTCAATGGAGAGGAGTTTACAGCCAGAAACGAACCCCACACTGGCTCCTTCCGTTAATAATAAGGGGGGGGAGTTAGTAATAGGTAATAGTGATAATAACCGAAATGATGATAACAACGTTGATAATTAATGTGAAAGTAATCTAAATGCAGATACTACAAACATGGCAGATTATGCAGATAATGTGGTCGTGGATATAAACATTTGCCAAGCTGAAGTAGACCCACTAATTGTTTGCGTGACTTTAGAAGATAACAGTACCAATATTTACAAATGCTTAGTTGACAGTGGGGCAGGGGTTAGCTTAGTAAGCTCCGTGGTCATTTCTAGTTTGAATGAACCAGCAGAACTTTTGCCTTCAGCAAAAATAGGGGTTAAGGCTATCAGTGAATTTGGTAGAAGTGATAGGATCCCGATTGAAAATTACATACATTTAAAATTAAGATTTCAGGGGGGGGGGGGTTTACAGTTCAGTTAACAGAATTTTTTATAGTTCCTTCCGAACATATGGAACATGCTTTAATTTTAGGGACTTGTTTGTTAAGAGATAATGAACTCCTTCCAGATTTAGCACAAAGAATTAGTTCATAGGGTGGATAATAAGTTAAAAGTTGTAGCACTGGAATTAGTCTCAGAAGTTTTCACTCACACCCGCAAATGTGTACAGTTACAGTAGTAGATAGCAGTAAATTAGTTGATTCAAATATTAATGATCTTGACATTATGAATGATCAAGCTAACAATAAAGATTTGAAATTAATAATAAGAGGGATACAGAATAATGAAAATAATGGTAAGGGTTGCCTCAGGGTTAATAGAATTTATAAACTGTATCATTCGCAATCTATATTTGAAAATGGGATACTCTACCACAAGCTGAAGTCAGGAGAAATGCTGTATGTCATCTCTCTTGATTTCCTTGTGCATTTAGTTTTAGGCCTTCATTTTTCCTGTCCCCATATCAGATGTAATAAACTCCTGCAGCTAATCTATAAGTACTTTTGGCACCTGCGTGTAAATCGGGTGGTTTCTAATATTGTGCGATGTTGTCTGATTTGCCAAAAGCAGAAAACATTTTCCTCAGTAATGATCCCTTCTATGTTAAAGATACTAGCTGATTACCCATTTGACCTTTGTACAATGGATTTGTTGCAATTTCCAAAGACAAATTCAGGCAACAAGTACTGCATGGCCCTTATTGACCCACTTTTTCAAGTGGGTTTTCGTCGTTCCTTTATCAGATAAATCTAGCTTTTCGTTTCTAAAAAATTAAAACATCAGATTCTTCCATTTCTCCCTAAAGTTCCCAATAAAATTTTTACAGATAATGGTACAGAGCTCTTTTCTCAGACTTTCCAAAATGTCCTTCAAGAACACATCAAGCATATACGAATCTCTCCTCTCCATCCAGCCAGTAATGGAGTGTGTGAGCGATTAAATCAGAGCTTAATACAAATTATCAAGTGCCTGGTTCTTGAAAATCCCATTGGTTGGGATGAGGAACTTTCTTCCTCCATCCTCATTTATAACAACACTTCCCACAGTGCTCTCTGTATGTATCCATCTGACTTTATCTTACAGAAATCACATTTGCCAACTCACAGCTTTCCATAGTACTGGAAGGAAGGCAGTGCAAATTTTAGACCTTCCCGAGTGGGGCAAAAATTTGCCAAAAAAGTGATCCACACAGGTCCAGAAATTCAGGAGCCAAAGAGAAGGTCCATATATAGTAGAAGAGGTGAACGCTAACAGGGTTACTTACCTTGTCAGACGAGCTAACAACCCTCCTGACAAACTTCAAAAAGTCCACTTCTCTCATCTAAGAGGGTGGATTGATATACCAACATACCTTCGCAAATATCTATCTCGCAACCCTGAGGTTCGCGAGAAGTTCTTTACGGACAAAGATGACGAAGAATAAATGGATGAAGATACAGATGACTCTGACGTTATTTCAGTCGCTGATAGTGCTTCAGTATCGTGATAATACTGATGTATTTAAACCCATCGAAGAAGATAATGATTTCGAGGGATTTCTTAATACGATCCCCATTTCTATGGAGTTATTTTTCAAGCTTCCTGATCTGTGGAATCAGATAGAACAGCTGAATACTGTTATTTTGGGTTCGCCGATACCTTCCACGAGAGCTCCCGTTCTTTCCCTCGTAATGGTACAACCTCTTCTTTTTCGCTCCAAAGTCACCTTTGCACCACCACCAGTCGAAATAGAAGATTACTCTCGAACCCCTGTTCTGCCTTTATCCCTGGAGCAGTATTTCCCCCGATACTTTCCAGATTTCGACTCGTAGTCCTAGTATTTCCGCTAATGAGACCATTTCTTTTACTGAATCTCCATCAATGGACTACCATGATCTATATACTCATGCGTATCCCCCACAATTCCAGGTCTCTTCCGTTTTTATTCCCCATAGTCACACTATTGTTCAATCAATCTCCGCTTCGCAGTCGCCGTCTATAGTGAACCCAAATGCAATGACATTTCCTACAGTTAATTTAGAAGGAGCATCTTTCTTAAATTCGTTCTTCAAGGAGAGACCTAGTTCGAATTTCCTTGATCCTTCAGCAGTTACGAGCAGTTCTCCTCCCATCACCAGTTGACAACTTAGTCCTCCACCTGTGTTTTAGCTGTACTCCTCTAAGTGCCGATCTAACCGAGTTTTTTGGTTTACATCCTAGATTTCCACGGTCTCCACTCTTCTACCTTCGACATTACTTGGATTTATTCATCAGACATATTCACTGTCACAAATGCCAGCTCCTTACACCATAGCTGGTGAGGTCTTTGGTGATCCTGTCAATGTCCAACTGGACGACAGTGATCTGCAAATGGTCCACATAAATGATGAGGAATTGGTAGATTTTCCCCGTCGTCCGTTTACACGACGTATGGGACAGATGGGTGACTTATCTAATGTTATGGCAACTCCTTTAGAATACCTACAGATGAGAAGACGTAGTGGTTTGCTATAGTTCAGTTATCAGATATCAGATTATCAGTAAACAAATCGGATGTTAGTAGATTTTCAATATTTTTTCCACAAAACTGATACTATTACTTGTGTTTTTGTGGTACTTCGTTCTTTTTCGTTGCTCCGTCTTGCCGTTTACTCGTTCTCAGTCTCTTATTTTCACTCTGTTCTCTGGAATTATTCCGGGAAGAAGTATGTATGTTAGCGATTCCCTAAGGTGTATGCTACGTTGGGAATTACTTTGGTTGCATGTTTGATGATGATGATTATGTGCATGTTCAATGATGGTGATTATGTGCATGTATGATGATGATGATTCATTCATCTTTCTTTTCATCTAAGTTAGAATAAAAACATGATCTTCCACTAGAATCTATTTATCATCCCAGTTTCTGAACACAAACCTTCAAAATCTATAAGAGAGGAGTTTGTTGGCTATTAGTAGTAATAGCTGTAGTGTAAACATACAGATTCGGAAATGTTCCCAGATTATCCATTATTTTCCCCCATATCATATTTTATTATTACTGTTATTATACAGTTAACTGTTGATGATTTGCTCTTAGCAATTCAACATTTATATTTTGCCAACAACTCATACGTTCTTTTTACACCCTTCTTTCTTTACTAACAATTCTACTTGCAATCCAAATACATTGCTAACAAGTAGTTGATAGTTGATTAGTATTATTTTGTATATTGAATATTTTAAGGTGCATAAATATAAAAAATTAAATTTAATTAAAATTAAATTCTTTTCAATTACAAATAAAAGCACCATTTTACTATTTACAATAAAATTATACTTAGAAAGTTAAAATTACAGTTACAGTTTAATTATGTAATTTTGGAAAGTTAAAAATGTAAATAGCATTCATACCCAGAAACTTAAATTATATACATAGAAGAAAATTAAAATCCATTGTTATCATTAAGAAATTAAGTCATTTTTGAAAATTGAAAATTTATTGTTATTGCATACCAGAAATCCTATTTTTTAAAATTGAAAAATTTAAAAAGTCAAATTAAATTAATATATTGAATAATTTAATTATGATTCGATTTTGATTTTGCATGTGTATATTAAAATTTAAATTGTAGATAGTTTGGAATGTCATTTTTTTTTTATTACTGTACATCTGACACGGATGCGATATTTGAGCATGTTTAATCTTCTCTTTAAAGTTGCAGTAATGAAGACTCTCTTAGATATCGGCGCAAGAGAGATGAAACTCCTTCGCCGAGAGAAAAAGCTCTAAAGAGAGGATTATGATGTCAGATTAAGGGTAGATAAAAGCCTTATGACTCCAGATGTTGGTTTTCTTCTGATTACTAACGCCCCTGCTTGGTTACAAAGACAAGCAGACCTCTGTTTACGAGCCAGCTGCCACTGTAAATCGTAACTGTTATCTGTATTAGTTATCAGTAGTTCTTCATTATCTTTTGTTGTTTGTATATATGAATTTGATTCATTAGTTTTCTGTTGTTTTTCAATTTTGTAATATGTGTACGCATTATATCATCAGTTTCTGTCTACTTCAGACCTTCATATACCACATCTCCACTAGCTATGCCCTGTCCACTCATCAGATTTCATGATTACAACAAAACTGAGTGGGGTCATAATTTTAGTGCGGGGGGATTTTGGGGGGCTGCTTGAAGTACCTTTAAGTAGCCCTAATAAATAAATAAATATATATATATAATATATATAATTATATATATAATATATATATATATAATATATATATTATATTATATATATATATATATAGTATATATATATATATATATATATATTTATATATATATATATATTATTGTATTTACTTTGTTATGGTTATTATTTAATTTATGCATTCTACCTTTGTTACTGATTAACAGAACATGGAATGTGATGCACTTCCTATGTTACCTTCCAGGTTCCAGTGTCAGGATTTAACAGATTACACCTTTCCGTTGTCAAGAAGTATCATCCATCCTGATTTTTACTTAGCAGAAACGGAACTGCTGATAATAGTACCAATTCAAATCATTAATGAAAGAACCGGATCCAGACAATTTCAAAGCTTAGTATTTTACAAAGTTCTTTTGTTGCATCCTCATTATTACAAACGGAAACATACTTGTTCCCTTTATTGTATTTATGTAGATTCAAAAGAGTGCATACTGGAATTCCCCGTTTATTTTAGTTCACCGTACCTAAATCATATTACATCTTATTAGCTATCTTTGTTCCTTTTACAGGGTTCACACTGAAATTTTGAATTGTGATTTCCCTGACATCCACCAAATCGCAAATTTTCCCGAATCTGTACTGTTTTTTGGTATAAAATATCTATTATCATTATTGCATCCTATTTACTCAGTTCTACATTAAATTATTGAAATTCTTAGAACTGTTATCATAAAAAAAATTGAACTTTAAAATTATTTTTTTTTTGTAATTCATCATTTAATATATATCTATAGCTTAATTGAGTTTTTCCAAGTAATTTATTTATACAAATAATCATAATTAAGCTTACATAAATAGCCTACGCGTGATACCGTCCACTGTGATCAACAAATCTAATATTGGAGAAGTTAGGTTAAATTTTTCTCCAGCATCTGAAATTTTACGTTTAAAACATAAGAGAAGACATAGAAACATAGGAAGCTAAAAACACATGACCTATGAGACTTCACTGTCACCATAACCAAATATCTCTCATGCAAATCCAAGCACCCTAGGGCTTGTCAAATTCACTATAACTAAATCCCATTTGCGTTTAGTTAAAAATGTATATGATACCCAACCACCAACATGCTTAATACTAAGTTCATGTATACAGTTCCAGTCTAACATTTTACATACTGTTATAAAACAGCCACTTTGGCTCTCTAATATATATATCGTACCAACCGTCAAATGTATACCTACACCCTTTCTTAAGTCCGTATGTCCACTCAACAACCTTCCTGTGCAACCCATTCAATTACACGCATTGCGAATGCATGCTTTCTTATATTCTTATACATTAATTTACTTCTCAATCTTCTTGTCTCTAGTATTTTCTGTCAAATGCTTCATCTTTTGAAATCTTTCTCCTCTCTTCAAGTTTTTATCTGTAGGATAATTTCTTTTTTCAACGTTTTTTCTCTTCCTTCTTTTGTTCTGGTTTGACTCTCGTGAGTGTTCTTCTATCCCTATGGGCAGGTCTTACGATTGTCTAACTTCTTTGCAGTGATAGATTTCATGAATACTTTCATAGATCTTATAGCATTGTGCACAGTTTCTTTTAAAAATCAAATTTCTTTCAGATCTCACTAAATTGTCTTATTATAGAAAACCTCTTCCACTTTCTTTCATCAATATCAGTCCTATTCTAATAATTTGCTACAATTCCAATAACATTGATCCAGCGTTACTATAGAAGCAAAAAATATACGGGTCTCTAGAAAGCGATCCTATCAAAAATATTTGGATGTTATCAATGGGTAGAATCGCTTCACTGCAAAGTAGAAGTGTATTGTGCTTTTTGCAGAAAAATAGGGAGCAAGTCCATGGTTATCACATATTTACATTTCATCAGCCCCATTTTAAAGTATCTCCGGGAAAATTATTTTAATGTTTCCGCCTATATGCACACGAGTGTTAAGACATTGTTATCTCAAAACTTTAATTTGGGCCCATGATCTTTCAGATCTTTACATATCTTTAATATATTATCCATAAAATGATAAACTGGTTTTGGTTGTTATTAATAGAACACTCGGATTTCTTTACAATCGTTGGTAATGATCTGATTGTAGTAATGGCTATTTTGTGACTTCACTTATTGTATTATTAGAAACACAGAATCGTTTTCATGCATGGTTGGTCTGTGAGTTTTGCTACATTCAATGAGTTCCCTCATGAATGTTAATATTCGCTTCGTCTTCCATTTAGATATCAACATTTCTTTTACATATTACGATGCCTTGAACTATCTCTTTACCACCACCTGTAACTGTGGGTCGCTTGACGTCGACCACTGGTCGTTAACATTCAGTTTTTTTGTTGAAGTCAGTTTAACTAAATAATACAAATACCTATAACTGCACAACTATCCAAAATCACTTCGGTCAAACATAAAAAAAACCCCAAACAAGTATAATCCCTAAAAAAAAAGTATACAACAGATTTTTCATAAGTAAATTCTGTCTAAATTCTAAAACAACACTACATCATCACTTTCAATCGAAGGATAAATTGAAAACCTCTAACGAACGATAGAAGATATACACGGTCATATGAACTAACATAAGAAGATGAAGGTGTTATGAATGTCATTCTACCCATCCTTTTCATACTTATCAACTACATCTATTATACTATTCAGTCAGGAAAAGAATATATCAAGAAATATCACTTGGTCAGGTCCCTCTTCATATGTTTGAATTTTAATTTCCCTGACTTTCGATATCTTAAACATTTATATTTTTCCCTACCATTTTTTTTTTTTCCATACTTTCCCTGACCTTCCCTGACTTTCCAGAAAGTGTGAACCCTGTTTTAGTTAACAGTCAGTTTTTACCTATATGATCTTTTGGTCCTGTGTATTTATGGTTTCAGGCAAACTGCGGTTTGCTTGTTTTCAGTCCTTTGTGAAATAACCTTTTACGAATTCGCTTTCTTTGTTTCCCGATGACATCTGTTCGATGGCCGCGAATTTACTAATTATATGTTGTTGGGCCAAACATCCTGTCTACAACTGCGTATGGTTCTCTTGCCCATGGTTTTGAGGGGATATCAACCTTCGCCAATCGTGATCGTACATATCTGTTAGCTTAAATTCTATCTAATATAGCTCACCCCAATAATTTAGTGTCTTTCGCAGTTTAAGATTTTAGTCATAGCATTAGAACTTAGTCATAAATGTAGGAATTTAGGTTGTATGTAAGTGGGAGACTCTGTAATTTCTTTCGGAATGTTTGTGTTGTGGGCTTTTTTACACTTCTCATAACGGGGCCTTAGCTTTTCCCTTGTGGGCAAATGTTTTCAGTTAAGCATTCCAAAAATGTTTACTTTCAAACCCTTCCTTACACACTCTGCTAAATCTCTCTACACCTCTCAACTCTCGTGATTACCACACAAAACAAATCCATATGCACATATAAATTACGTGGACATCACCTCTCTCCATCTCCATCATTAAAATCTGCCACCCCGACTCAATTTTTTACTAACCCTTATCTCTATATTACATTGAAACAAGGAAATAGACAATCCATGCCTTACTCGCTATTATATCTAAAACCTCACTTTTGCAACTTTTTTCTCTACTACACGCTTCACTATCCTCTGCTACACTTTGATATCCATTTATAAACCTACCCCAACATCATCAATCACTCCATCGCATGAGCTTCCCTATTATCCTATCATCGGCCTGTGCAACATAACCTAAATAGATTTATTTTCTCCCCTCATTCTCAATCTTTTTCATTAAATCTATCCCACACTCTCCATGGCTAACGCACCTTGTTCCTCACAATCAGTCTTCAGTTCACTCGACGCTCTTATCGATCAAAATCCAGCATAATTTCCCTAAACACTCAAAAAAATAGTTCCCCAATATTCCGTTACATTCCTTGTCCTTGTACCTTATATCAAGGTACTATTACAGCTCTCCTCCATCGAGACCTTCCTCAAACGTTTTGTCTACACAACTTCCAAATCAAATCACTTCTCATCTCGCCTCCATTCTTGACACTCACGTAATTTATCTGAACTGCGATTACCATCTTCAAACTTTCTTCACTTCTCCTCATCTTCTCTCATAATAACTCATTCCCCAAGAACCTATTCCATCTTGACAATCAACCCCCTTCCCATCCCATCTCATTACTGCCAATTTATAAGATTTTAATAGTTCTTCCCTCCCTTAATTGCTTTCCATTACAAAAGAACTCTTACTTACTTTATTCTAAGCAGAGATTCCCCTTTTCTCTATTCTTAACCTTCACGCTTCGTTCCAGAAGGGCTCCTATTCCCTTACAAATCCCCATTCATCTCCTCCCAAACTATCATTTAAACTCATTTTTTCCCTCACAATATGACTTTTAGCATTCTTTTTTCTTCTTATATATTCCAAAGTTTATTGTTCAAAAACTCACTAGGCTTTTAAGTCATTCAATCCACACATCTTTTTACTTTAAACCCTTGCATCCCTCTTCTTCCACCACTTCAGTTGTATTTTCAACTGTTCTTCATTATACTTTCCTTTGCATTTATTGTATGCTTCATTTGCCTCCAGATTTTGTTTAGTTTCATCTTGTTCCATAGGAATTAATTTCACACTTTCAAATTTTCCTTATTACCTTGTTCCTTAACTTCTCACTCTTAATTTCCTTCCCTATCACCTTCCTCCCCATCCAGCTCACTAACTTCATTTTTACATTAAACTAATCATACCTGTAATGTCCCGATATCTCATCTTCCCCCCTCAGAATTACATTTCAAGAATTACTTCAATTTCTTCACGCACCAATCAATCATACTTTTCCTTCGAACCATCTTACTACCCACTTCGTACTTATGAATATTTGTGTTGTAGACTATTTACTACTACACACTTACTTCTCTCACAGAATCAGATCACCTTCTACATTCTTCATTGTCTCCTAAACCCTCAAACCACCTGTCGTATACCGTCCCCTTTTTTGATCCACCTATCCACATTTATGTCACCCAGACATAAATCTGAAGGCTCCTACGAACCATTCAACTATTCATGTTATCCAAGAAAATCGCACTCTCTTACAGAAGGATCAAAAGTAGACCATATGTCACAACCACAATACCTTGACCTTTCAAACTTAAATTTAACCAGTGATTCTATATTATTAGCGTCTAACATAGCCTGTACCACAAGTCACTTCATCAGATGAACGCTTTTCTCTCCCTCCATTCTTTTCGCCCCAAACAACCTATTTCACACCAGCACCATCTGTTCACAGTTTCTTTCTCTTTCGTTCGTCCAGCCAAGCAATCTACATTTGCCCTTTCTACCTCCATCTACACTCTCTCCTCACATTATTCCTGACATTCCAGTTAACCATCGAGTGTCATGATTTTCGTGAGATAGAAGCGTTACGCGATCCATATTCTCCCAGGCACTGCATTGCATCCTGAAAGATAAGTAGTGTGGCAGCCAACCCAAACTCGACGACCGTCCTAGTCGCTTCTACGACTCGCAGGACAATCATTGTGGCATTCCTTCTCCCCACATCGCATATAAGGAGTAGGACCGTTTGTTGCTAGGAGAGGGTTTCCATATAAGTGAATATGTTATATGGCTTAAGAGTAGTCTAAGATGTTTCTGGAGGATGGTGTGTTAAAATTGAACGCAGAACTCTTGGAGCGTTTGTATGGACTGGAATACTCATTGTACTCGTATAACCTTTATCGCTTGGTAGTGGCATGATACTCTCTCTCTCCTCTCTCTCTCTCTCTTCTCTCTCTCTCTCTCTCTCTCTCTACTTTATATATATATTTAATATATTTTATTAATATCATATACATTAATATATTTTCTTAGTATTATATATATATTATATATATATACTATGCTGTTCAGTGTAATAGCCAACACTTTGGTAAATTCGTCAACACGAATAGAGCCTAATGCCTTCTTACAACATATGGCCGGAACCGTCATGTTCTCCGATCGTTCAGCGACATAGACAAATGTGCAGAATATTACACCTCCTTTTCTGTCTAGTTTAGTCATCACCTTTTACAGATAATAATATTTGCAAAGTTATATTTATTCACAGCATAATCTTACACTTAAGACATACAGTAGGATAATAAGTACATTTACAATACGTATATTAGTAGATACTACTAGTAATACTATAAACACTAGTACTTCCTAGCGCTGCTTTCGATGAAAGGTGTCTACTGTTAGGAAGAAACAATATGCGGCATAATAGTTATAAACATTTTTATTACAGGTAGAGTACCTAGAATGCACATATAAGCATATTTGTTTATATCCATTACAATAAATGTTCAAAATACTCCTCTGAGGGACTACGCGGCTTATAGACGGTGTGTTGGTAGGCTTCGTCAGCAACAGTCTTATACACACGCTTTTCAGTTCCCCTATTAATATCTAAAGGTTGAGATCGGGTGAACGTGCGGCATGCATCCGCACCACCTCTACCATCCAATGATTGTTGAATTACCATTAATACCCCCGAACTTGAGCGCTAAAATGAGGCGGTTTCCATCATGCATAAACCACATGTCTCCCTGATATTTACACGGATATCGTTCAGAAGTTGGAGGGTATCCGTGAAGTGGAGATTACTTCTCGCTGTGAGGCCTCGTTATAACATAGGTACCCATAAGTGTAACCAGACCCGCCCAACACTTTGCGAACCGTTGCTGGTGCTCTAATTTATTATTTCAATATGCGAATCCTTGGCCCTAGATGGTTGTTATGATGGTGTGATGCCGTTCTCTACGAACAGCATCATCTAGTGAAACGGCATTACGGACTTTTATTCCGAGCTGACTTGACGCCGCATTGATCATACGTAACGGTACTAATTGCCGTGACATCTCGCACACGCTGAAGTTGAGCTGTACAGCAATTTTCGTGCAGTATTCTACACTTTATGTTTAGTAGGACGCCGTCCGCTGTGCCAACTCGTCTGGATCGCTGGATCCCTTCACTATTGGCAAAGAAAACTTTCTCTACGAGGGTGTTCGAACCGCTCGTAGTTGCTTGTTCGCCGGACCAGGGTACAAGCGCACTCTCATCAATCGTCGATAATGCTTACGAACGTGCTTGTCTTGCTGGCCGATCTGTGTAGGGGTCTATGTACCATGCGGCCCCCCTACCTTAGCGTTTGCTCATCTCCTATGTACTGCATATCGGCCGCCCTGAAAATGGGTAGCCTTAGTTGGCAATGTTTACAAAATAGTTGCTCACTATCTCGTTCATTACAATGCGAGATACGAATACTAGTTGATGTTCTTCCATAACTATATTACGTTCTGTTAATGTCAAGCGTTCGCCATGTTGCCAGGTAACGATGTCGGTATAGGATTTAGTGAACGATATGTTTCCATTCATAGTATGCTTACGACATGTCGACGTTAACTCTGAGCGACATCAAATATGCTCGGCCAACTGAATATTCACTTTGTTCTGTACTTTTAGTCATTATTATTGTTATTATCACATTTTTTTATTATTCAACATTCTTTTTTATTTATTACTTTACTATTATATTTTATTTATTATTATTTTATTAATTATTTTATTAATATTATTTTTTATTATTTAATTCTTATTATTTATCTTAGTATTTTATAGATTTACTATTTCATTTGTATTATTGCTTATTTTTATTATTTATTGATATATTTTATTTTATTATTATTAATATAATTAGCCATTATTATTATTATTATTATTCAAATACTTTATTATATTGTGTATTGTTACTATTATTAATAGTTTCTATTAAGTTTGTACCTTTTATTGCCTAGCTCTGTTTTATTAGGAACATGTCGCGTTTTCGACTCCACGGAATTATACATTTAGTATTATACACTTGCTCTATGGTGTTGCAAATCCGTAGGTTATCAATGTAAACCTGTGCGTGTTAGCAATGGTTTCTGTATGCGCCTATATCTAGAACGGTGCGTTTCGGCCTATGTATATAGGACGATATTAGATCTATTTCATCACTGCAGCAATGCGCGACAATAGTTTCAGTCTATTCCTGAAGACAGCATAGTAATTCTTCTTTCTTTCTTTATCTACCCTTTTTCAAAGCATTGGGCGAAGGTCGCGCTACGCATCGAAAAGAAGCAGGATGGATAGACAAAGTCGAAAGAAAGCCCAGCCTTACCGCCTCTGTCCATTATTTAGTGAGATCGTCACATCCAGAATCCCCCTCAGCTTATGGGACGCGAACAACCTCACTATCGTAATCGTCAGTGTAGGTTTCATCCCCTGGCCGAGCCACAACCATGCCCCACATACAAAACCCCGCATTCTCTCTTTATGCACCTGTATTCTCGCCTCTGCCAAAGATCAACCATTTCTCTCCTTCAACATTCGTTCACCGACTCATACCGTTTCTCTTCGGTCTCCAGTCCGTCGTTTCACACATCCACTACATCGCTTACAAACGACTTCTCATCCTTTCCACAACCAAACCACGCAACATACTCATTGTATTCATCTATTCCCTTTTTACTCCACACAACTCTCTATCGAATACGTTCATTCCTATTTATTATCTTCTCACACCTAGCTTGCCCCCTAAGATTGTCCATCAACATTGAACTTTAATCCTTCTTTTAATTCCAGACCATAGTCTGCACTACCATAACATAACAGCATTTAACCGCATAACCTCATGCAACCTCCGCACTCCCAGACTTGTCCTTACATTCAACTCACGATTTAATTGACCAGCACCTGTCCTGCCTTCCAAACTTCCCTACAACACTCTGCATCATCCGTTCCCTTTCACTCCAAACACTCCCTTAATATTTAACTCAGACATTTCAGCTGCTCACATTCTTAACATTAATTCACACTGAGAGTTCCTCAAAACCTACTTACTTATTAATATATCGCGTGTATGTATATTTACGATGTATATTATATATTTTATATATTATAGTAGATAATCACGGGCGCTCATAGGTTGGTTCAACCTTGCGCAACCAGTGTTGCACCATTTATCTTTTTCTTCTTTAATTTTTTAGGTATTACCATTTAAAATAAATTAATTCACTCTTATTTAATACACTTCGAATGATTTATATTTAATGAAAAAAAAATATGTCATCACATCTTTGCGTTAGGGAATTAGACGCGTTGTATTCAACAAACCAATGATGATTCAACCATGCCCTAACATTCTCGATTGAGCCGGATTGTGTAATATGTCAGCCTATTGTTATAACTACAACTTGTGTTGCATTCAGAACAACCGCTTGCTTTTCTTTTATTTGTATAATAGGTACTTTAAGAATTACAGTCCACTTTGTTAAATTTAGGATTTAGGACGAAATATTTGTTGTTCATTTCCATGTTGAATTCAGATTTCTTTGAGCTTGAAGTGTTTATGTTAGTTGTCCAACTCTCTTTAGTATCTTATATTAACATGCCCTCTTAAAGAATTTAATAATGCAGAAATAGAATTTAAAATAATTTATTATTAACTTTTTTTTAAGTAGTGGTGAAATCAAGTTAAATTATAGGCTTATATTTATATTAAATGCGCTAATATTTGTATTTTAAGTTATCGTACAATTTCGAACTTTGGCTTTTTTTTTTAGCAATTAATTGTTTAGAAATACTAACATTTTTATAATATATATATTATGATATATACTTATTAATATATACATACATATATTATATATTATATAGATATAATATAGATATAGATAGCTAATAATCTATAATATTATATATATGCAAGTCAGTTTTGTGACTCAATTTAGGAGAGATGCATGATCGAGTCACTCAAGTCGCCGTGAAAGTCCGGACTCGCTGTCAGTGCTTTCTAAGCGACAACTAAATTGGAAGACAACTTCAGGAAACTGTAAATATTTAAATAGTTCCTTATACCAGTCACATGCAAACATCGGACGCTGAGCGTGTTTCTCACATAAAAATGATTAAGACTTTGGAAATTACAGGGGCAGGACAGTTCGCATAGGCATGCTCTCTGAAAGGTGTTTATCGTTAAATATTGATTTAAATCGCAAATTATTAAAAAATTTGCTTCTTCTCCAAGCAACGGCGAGCTATTTCTTTACATTAAAGAAACTGTTGGTCCATTATTTCACACTTATATTTAGAATAAACAAAAATTAAAAATTAATATTCTCATTTAAAAATACGTATATTATATATATATATATATATATATATATATATATTATATATATATATCAATATATATATATTTATATATATATATTTATATATATGACGTGTGTGAACATTCAGGCAACATCAGCTTGTATGGGTCTAGTATTATCTGTTTATAATGATTGTATATATATATACATATTATATATTAAGGAGCTACTATATGATATATCTATATTATTATATTATTATAATGTATAATATATTCTATTTCTATTTTATTATCAATATCATTATCTATATAATATATATCATCGCTATATTATCTCCATGTATTTTTTCCAAATTCGGATAAAAAATCTACTTGAAGGAAGAACTTATTTAATATAATTTTATTATACTGATCTATATATATAATTATATCTTATATTTATATTTATTATCTATTGTAACAGTTGGCCAACCATCCAAATCACAAATATGTGTTCGCGAAAGACCCCACACGCTTACGAATTGTCAAACAACACACTCCTGCAGAAGTTCCACATCATTAGGACTCGCCCTAGGAAACACTCTAATTTTACAAACAAATCCGTAGCGATTGGTACACCAAATAAGCACAAAAAAACAACCTCAACACCTCTTTCCTATAGATCCTATCACTTCTATAACCTCTATTCAGGTTGTAACTTGGTTTGTAATTCTCTTATTGAATTTGTTTCGAACGTTCTTCTTTGCTTCTTACCTTAATTGCTAAGCACTAGTGAGCAGCCTCGGTTCCCTCAATAAGCATTGCCGCGTGAATGGTAGTTCGGAGGTTTAAAAATGTGGCTGCAAGCAAGAGTTGAAATGGGGCTGTAATTAGTTCGGGTACTATTTCCTAAGTTACTACCACCTGTGTTAATTATATTAATATATATAGTATATATATGTAATGATAATATTATGATTTTTTAGCATCCAATGACTTGTATTGTATATGATAATCTTTTATATTTAATATCTCTTCTAATTTTTCTTTTCCCTTTTTTAATTTAACATAATACAGATATTTACTATTAATGACCACGAGCGTGTCCCGCAATATCCATGGGTTTTCCAAACAGCCTCTAAAGAAAAAGTGGAGTGCTTACTCCTATTTAGCTTTCTTTCAGAAGGTTTAATTTCTAAAATTAAATTTTTTAAACCATTGCTGGCATATAATAAAGGTCACTGACAATGTATAATTATTCTCGATGTTAAAATTTACAAACATATACCTATACACAGTGGTGTTACCTACCGTTTATTATTAAACTCATTCAGATTAATGAGTGTTTTGTAATTTCAATAGTTTGGTGAATAGCAAATTATTATATACTAATGATTTTTTATTATCTTCATATCTATACGTATTAACTTATTTATATTCTAAATGTACTGTACTGTAATTAGTTACCCCATAATTAGATGTTTCCCATTTTCTCAAATTATCTCTTCTGCGCAGTGGTCGTATGTTTATTGTTCGACTGTTTGTGCATTACGGGTTGTTGTTTATTGATTTTATTTTTATGAATTAACCCAATCTCACTAAACATAAAAGCGTGCTTTATCACAATCCTTCAATTCGTCCTGGCGAGTGGCAAGAGAAAATGTCGTTCAACTTGCGCATTGATGTCGTATGAATCCTCCTTAATCGAACGTCGAACTTCCGTCTGCAGCAGACGTACTAGCAACGCCACCCAAACCTAGCCCCATAACCTCCCATTGCAATCGACAACACCACACTAATATATTAACCAGGAGGCTACTCAAGTAGCGTATTTAAAATTAAAGTTTCTATTTAAATTTTAAAAATCTTAGAGAAAAACGTTTCCCGCTCTCCGTCTAGCAGCCGTCAGAGAGGACAAGTCTCTCTCGCAGAAGCAGCCCGTCCAGAGAGGAAAGTTTCTCTCCAGAAGCAAGCCGTCTAGGAGGAAAGTCTCTCTCGCAAAGCAGCCAGTTACGAGAGACGTCTCTCACGATTCAGACCAGCCACTGGAGGAAAACCTTCACAAAAATAGAGAACTTTCTCCCCTTCCCCACATATAAAAGCTATTAAGGTTGCGCAACCGCTACGATAATTATAATGATATTATATCATATAATGAAATTCTTATTTGCTTCGCTCTTAGCCATTTTGTAAATAACTATTTATAACACGCGTGACAAACTATTTAATTTAAGTATTTTCTTATCTTTCGGAGTGGCACTTTTTATCTTCATATTCCTTAGGTTTGTCGGGTATAATGTGATCTCGTCATGAACTTTCGCCTCATTTCTCCTTTTAGTACAGATCATCAGGCTGTTAGAGCCTAGTTCGTATAATTATTAGTGACATACTTTTCAAATATTTATCATCTCCACCCTTCCAATTCTCTTTTCTCTTACATTACATTCAGTAACTTCCGGAGGAATTCACTAATTCCAATGATTTATCGTTTTATTATAACCGCTCACTGGGTGTGCGATATCAGATCTGCTCCGCGCTAGCTTAATATACATAGCTCACATGTATAAGACTCTCTCTCCAGTATATTTGAATGTCCATATTGCTACGCAGGTTCACGAGCGGTGGTCGTAGCCCACGCTGTAGCCCGCTGGTCAGACTTCCATGGTCTCCAGACGAATTCGCCACGACCCAGCTATACACCCACGCCGTCGATCACCGCGTAAAGTGCAGACGCCATCCCGCTGCAAGGGTCGAGCGGAACAATAAGACGAGAGAGCACTCGGGGAAAAAAAAGATTCGCTTACTACTGTAAAGTTTGCAGGACCTGGGAGCGATCATAGAACGTAGTTATATGCTTAGAAACAATTCCTTGGCCGAGTTGTTCTGCCTTCGTATAGCATATTCTCCCCAACTCCCTCCTAATCCTCATATCGCACTATCGGCCTTCTCTTTTTCTCGCGCATGGTGACTGCTCTGACCATTAAGTGTTTCTTTTCGCGCCCCTCATCGTTCGCTCTCGACTCCCCGCGTGGATCCCCCGCGCCTTTCTAATGTCACCCCATTGACATATTATTCGTTATACACCTTCACCATGCTAATCGTCCTCTGTGCCCTATCTGCTATTCCCCTCACATCCAATCAAATTGCAGTCGATTGGAGGTATAGCATTTTTGTCCCCCCACCATTCTTATACACTTTGTCCAGCCCGGCAGTCCCGGCCTAATGCTGTTCATACGGCATTCGGAGCATGGCCGCGGCCGAGATAATTAATAACTACATAAAACCGATGCACTAGCGGTTGCTCCATTTATGTGTGCCCGCGCCTACTCACACCCCTTCCCGACCATCGTCCTACCTTCTCAGGCCTCTGCACCGAAATCCTCCCCTGCCCCTGCCCTTATACCTTTCTCCACTCCAGTGTTCCGCACAACTTCCCATGTGCTACCCAGAAATCGACCACCGATCCCATCGTGCGCCGAGGCTTAGCACTATTCCTCTGTCCCCGACCCCAATTAAAGTCCGTACCCACCTTATAGCGTACTATCTACCAACACCCCCAGCCGCCCCTCGTGATCGCTCCAATTGGCCATCCATCATAGCGCTCTTCTCACTGTTCCCTGTTCTCTGGCGATATGCAGCCTCTCAGACTTGCTTTCGAGTAGTCAGGCCTAGTCTGTCCCCCCCGAGCCGCAATAACGATCTCTTATTCTCTCTAAGCCGCACGTATATGAGGCGTCTCCAGTCCCCGTGATCCTGCTGCATTCTCTCCGCCATGCCGACCCACTGTCCGGACCCACCTCCTCGTCGAATCATATTCGTCCTCACGCGCTCAGCGTATCCAAATCCCTTTACTGTTCCTGTACTGCCTAGAAAGCTGACTATCGCAGTCGCCTTCTCATCTCTTATCCTGCCGTCTACGAGGCGCGATCCGCTGCGGACTATCACCTTTTTTTGTGTGTTTTTTTGTGTTGTTTGTGTGATTTTTTGTTTTTGTTTTTTCTTTTGTGGGTTTTTTTTGTTATTATTAAATTTTTTTTTTTTTTTTTTTTTTTTTTTTTTTTTTTTTTTTTTTTTTTTTTTTTTTTTTTTTTTTTTTTTTTTTTTTTTTTTTTTTTTTTTGGTTTTTTTTTTCTTTTTTTTTTTTTTTTTTTTTGTTTGTTTTGTGTTGTTTTTTATTTTTTTTTTGTTGGTGTGGTTTTTGTTGGTTGTGGTTGGGGTGGGGGGGTGTGTGGTGTTTGTTTTGTGGTGTGGTTGGGTTGTGGTTGCGTGTGGTCCGGACCCCTTCAGCTCCACTTCGACCTACGCTACACCTCGCGTTGACACACATTACTTCTCCCCCACTCTAACCCCCACGCGCAGTCCTTGCTGAGCTATCCTGTCCCGCACTGGGCGCACAACCCAGAAATCACCCAATCGTGGGCGAGAGATAGGAAAAAACAAAGAACAATCTGACAGTATGAGATAAGAAAAAGAGGAACAGACGATAGAAAAACCACCAACCCAAGAAGGCGAAAACGAGAGCAAAGATATAAGCACCGACTGCCATCCAACCGTGCCCAGATTCAAGGACAAACACGAAGAACAATGAGAAGGGACAAAGAGAAAACACGCAAGAAAAAAGACAAAGTCAAGAAAGAAAAAACAAAGAAAAAAAAAAATAAATTAATAAGAAAGAAAACAAATACAAATCGAAAAGAAAAAACAATGAAAAAAGTAAAAAAAAAAAAAAAAAAAACAAAGAAAAGAACAAATAACACAAACGACTGACCAATCATCAAAGCAAGGCACAAATGTAAGGACACACAATAACGGTATCAAATGTATGGAGAAAGGTAATAATAGTATGATAGATATATACTTGATAAAATTAAAATAAGAAATAATTCTACAATGCTCTTTCCTTCTTTCAAGACAGAATTAAGAATTTAAAGAATTATTTTTGTAAATAATAAGATAATGATAGTGATAATAATTAATAATATAATCATACAGATATATTAAAACTACAAAGTATCAAAATAATTTACAAGCTCTAATTCATTCTTTCAACCAAGTAATTTCAAGAAAATTAGCGTTTTTTGGTAATAGTTATATATATAACATAGAGAGGATGTAGAAGGTAAGAATAATACTAAATCTATAATAATAATAAAGTAAGAAATTCTTTAATAAATGGAAATGAAGAATTATATCAGAAAACATAAGGAAAAGAAAATGCTGCTGATCACGAGACTGAGTATCTTCTGGAATGCTCAAAATTTATAGAACACACTATTAACAATAATAATATAATAGAGACCAAGCGGAAGCATAACGAACAATACACACACATAGAGATACCCTAGTAGGAGATAAAGTATAGAGACCAAGAGGACAATATGTAGATAAATAAGATGCAAGTAAATGCATTCCTAGATAGGCTAGCAACATACACTTTATACGGGGGGTTAGTCCGGTCGTAACCTAGTAACAACAATATAACGTCCGACGAACCACCTATATTGGCAACACTGCTACATAATTGCATAAAGTCAGCAGATACTATACTGATTCACACAATCACCCCCGGGAGGACGTATAGGAATATGATACTATTAGATCATAGCTTCTAGTCTCTCTTAATTTGAAGGTATAGGAAAGAGATAATAATTGGTTGCATCTTAACCAGGTCTCTAAATTCGAGGCATGCCGTGCATGACTATTACCGCTATACCCATCATATCCACGTCCTAACTTTATTCTATATACCTATATTGTAGCTATAAGAATCTGTTTAAAGCCTCGCTACACAATCTCTATAATCGCACCCTACGCGACATCATACTACCAACTCATACTCCATATTATCATAGCTATATCCTTAATCTTATCATCTTCCTACTCGCTTACATCTGTAATCTACATCATACTCCGAGTATCATCTCTTCCATAAATTTCTATCCTCTATATTATCTGAGAGACGACGTACTAGCTCTCTCTCTAATCGTACTAGCTAACATACATATCTCAGGAGCGAATTGACCGTACACCTTACGCCTCCACCATAGATCCGCCGCGCTCTCGATCTATCACTATGAGACCCTGACCCTAGATCGTCAACTCGCTTCGAGTCTCACATCTAATCTCCACAATCTGCAGATCGCTGCTCTGAATCCTTTCCATTTACGTGTATCAAAATCTTAGAGCCTACTCTGCTCAGTGTCCGTTTCTTCTCTCTGCGTCTCGTATAGATCCCGTCTCTTGCTGGAGCTCTCTACTACAATTGCTCTATGCGTACTCGCTGAGCAGTCTTCAACATTACACTGCTATATTCTCTGCTATCCTCTATCGCCTTGATCTATACAAGCATAACACATATAACGTTCTCTCACTACACCTATATGCTTTCTCTCGACACTTGTCTATCTCTAGTTTCTTTCTTACTCTCTCTTAATATATTGCTCGTCTCTTATATTCTGACTCAATACACAACATACTTTGTGCGCCCCATTAGCTAAATTTATGAAGACGAAAAGCGATGATAGAACGCAATAGCCAGTGTTTGGACAATTCGTATCATTATTGCATAATAAGTTTCAGATAAGTATTTTGTAGAGTTCTAAAGGAGTTGTTATGTGAAGATAAGACAAGTTAGAATAGAGATCCAAGTATAAGTGACAGAAAGACTCGAGAGAAGAGGATGAGGTACTGAAGTTGTGTCCCTAGAAGCAAGGATGAGACTCTAGTGACAGATCTTTCGGCAGCAGCGAACAGTTTTACTAAATACTAATACACAAAAAAGCCAAGGAAAAGTCAGCGCTCCTTATCGGAGAAGAAGCGCCACGGACTATATTTACCGATGTAGAACTCCTAAGTAAATACCAAGGCAGATGAACTTGTCTACTGGTCACGGTACGCAAAAAAGACACCCCAACAAAGCTCGAAAGTTCAGCAGAAAGCGGTTTGATGATTCTTGGGATATAGAGCAAAGAGAGAACCCAGGGGATACGTGTTACAGAACATACTATTGGAAACTATAAAGAACCGTAGTGCTGTTCTGAAGAGAGGATCTAGTAGCACAGATAATGTCTACATATCTAATGCCCCACAGACTAAGTAGAATAATGAGAACGGTCCCATAAGCCCACTGCTCCCAACAAAGGTAAAAGAACCCCGGTAACGCTCAATCGAAAACATCAGAGCAGCTACACTCGCCAAACCCGAAAGTTAAAAGGAATATAACAGACCTCACCCGCCGTGCAGCCGTAGAAAGAAAATAGAACGTCAAGTGAAGAGAACGCGTATGGTTATCCACAAGGAACAGTCTTAGGTCGGAACTCGTCTTATACCTGCCACGATCAAATCAGTTTTTATTATGAGGACGACCCGCAGGGAGTCACCCCCATAGAGTTTTATGTCATGTTTTTTGTTTTATGTTGTTGTTATTGTGTTGTTGTGTTTGTGTGGGGTTTTAACGACCACAGGGGGCCATCCACCGGATGAGGAAATCTGAAAGCACAGAAGTAAGGCTAGGAGACTCATACAAAAAGATAAGAAGAATAGCGAGATCCTAATTCAACCAGAACATAGGATGGATAGAGAGAGACTCAACTATATAAGAGGAGGATAATATTGAGAGAATAAAGTATTTTCCCGCCCAAGCATCTCAGTGACCAAGAATGATGTATGTCATAGTAGCAGAATTGGGTATTGAAATGATCACAGACAAGGGTTCCACCGACAGGAGTAGTATCGGCCCGTCTGGAAATTACAGACTCGTTTAAACGTATCTAGAGCTAACATTTCGGCACTTAAGTGCCACCAATAGAAGTAGTGCAAGCCACATTTTTTATTTTATTTCGATTTAAGAAAAAAGATTTTTAGCAATAAAGTTTGCTCGTTTTTTCGCAACAGTTGCTGTAAAGTACCTCTAAACTTTTTTTCACCGCGTCAACCTAAGAGTATACAGGCAACCGTGCCTACCAATTAGAAAGTTAGGTGGAAAGCCACAAGTTTTCACTTTTAAATATTTAGAGCATATTTTTTTTAGCTCATAAGTCTTGCTCAATTTAAAGTTTTATAGTATAGTTAAAGCCTACGGCACTAAGTGCGCAGCGGTATCCTTCGATTTTATTTATGACCTCGAGTGGCATCACCATTCTGTTTTATATTAAATCGAAGAAGGGAAATAGAAAGCCACAATAATAATTATATATAATATATAGATAATATATAATATTACTAATTATTTATTATATTGTTATAGGTTATATAATTATTATATATCTACTAGTAGTATTCTATATAATTATAGTATAATTACGAATTGTGAGCGGCTTTACATTTAGTCCCTAGGATGTTAGATCCTCCGTGCAAAAGACCTTTAAGTTGTTCATCTCGGCACGGTCCTTTTAAGGGAATTACTGGCTTGAGGCCGGTAAAGTTTTGCACCTGGTATATTCCCCTTAAACCCTTGTTCTTCAATGTACCTACGCAACTCTAACTAGATCATGTCCTTATAGGGATACACATTGGCCAATTTGTTCCGTATTGTATTCCCCCTAAAAATTTAGTAGGTCCGCGAGTTCAGGGCTTTGAGATGTTCTAATAGGAATCCTGTGCCCCAGTGTCTTATCTATGATTTGTATCCTTATTGTCGCTTTCCTTTTTTCAAATTTATAATAATGAAGTTTTTTTTTTAACAAGTTAAATAGCAGTTTCCCAACAAGGACCTTCAACTACAGTCTGAGCGGACCTTTCGAAGAGAGAGGAAGGAGGCTACTACTAAGTTGAAGACGGCCTCCGAAGAGATAAGGGAGATAGTAACAACACTTCGCCGCCATTGAATTTAATGTCCCGATGGTACCTATTTTGATGACCAATTATTTTAATTTATTTTAATGTGTTTTCGTTTTGATATTGACTTGAAAGACTAAGAATGTACCTATTTTTATTTTAAAGTAGAGTAGCTCGTTTAAGAAAATGTTCCGATGAGCATGTTTTTTTTTTTCTTCCAGATATGAAATATATACTACTTTTATTAAATAACTTAATCTTATACATGACAAATTTTGCGTTATTGTTTTGGACAGGGCTGTATAAATACTTAACAGTTTCACCCTGCACGAGAGGGCAAGCCAACTTTTTTTTTCAGTTATAAAAAACACTAAATTTAAAAAAATACCTGTTAAAAAATTTTTTATTGTATTATGAAAAAATTATGATCATGTGTAATCGGTCTTTATTAATTTCTTTTCTTTTTACGCTTCATTACAATTTATTCGTATTACAAACTTTTCTAGCACTTTTAAAAGTTATTTTTTTTATATTTGTTGCTTAGCTTCA
This sequence comes from Trachelipus rathkii, assembly GCA_015478945.1. Taxonomy (NCBI): domain Eukaryota; kingdom Metazoa; phylum Arthropoda; class Malacostraca; order Isopoda; family Trachelipodidae; genus Trachelipus; species Trachelipus rathkii. Next base: position 2,471 of record JABUQX010031259.1, on the reverse strand, counting down.
TTATTTTTTTATTATAACTTTAGATAAAAAATTTCTTGCACTGCTATTTCTCTAGCACCGCTACAACATGATCATTTAAAGAAATTGGAATGCTTTTGTTTTAATTTAACCATTACAGCTTTTGAAAATTACCCCTAAATTGTTTTAGTAAATTTATTAAAGTCTTATATGTTTAACTCTTATCAGATCTGGCGAACCATTTAGATAAACTAACCCTTATCTAGAAGCCTAGAATAGTTTTGCAGATAAAAAAAATAGCTTATTAAGTATTGTTTTTTCTTATTTTCTCTTGCCGAATATCGGAAACATATTAAATAGTTTATCAACTTTGCTTTAATTTAACTAAATTAATATGACTCAAAGTCACTTTCGATTAACACAACTTAACTCAATACGATGCCTTCTTAAAAAACTTTACTTAACAATTTTTCCTCAAAAAGAAAAAATTTAAATAATATTACAGAATTAAAAATGATTTTAGGAATGATCTTATAGTATGCATTTGCAACCCGAACTGTACTGTTATCGTTTTACCACAATTTACAACGTACACTAAAAATGTTAAACTCTTGTATCAATGCAGTACCGTCTCATTGAGACAAATACATAAACTACACGTTAGCAGTCATCACAACAATACAGTTTAGTTCCTGTTTCCACATGTGTTTGTCCAGGGATCACACGTCTTAATTCATGGATGTGGCTACTACCATCTTACAATGAATGCTATGTATGCTGTTCTTCTATTGACATGTGCAACACCTATGTTGATTAAGACAATCTTTTCAATGAAGTTCTTTCTTTTGAGAGGTCCTTTAACAGTTATGTACCCAACCAATCCTAATCATACATATATGTGGCATATGACCCCAAGCTTTAACATGTTCACACATCTAAACATTCTTCAGACAATTCCCAACGACTAACTAAGCTAGACTTCCCCTTAGTGAAGACACCTACATTTTACCAAACAAATCTGTCATAGGTAAATATCCAAATAGGACACTATCTCCCCTCCCCACCTTCTTTTTCCTAAACTCAAAGTTCTGTAACCTCTCCATTCAAGGTGTAACTCATTGTCTTTGTAATTTCTCCTACTAGAGATTTCCGTCTTTTTCGTAAACGTTCTGCAAGTGATTCCTTCAATCCCTTATACTAAGCGCTAGTGAGAAGCTCTGTCCCTCAAAAATGCAAGACCGCTATTACTCTGCCGCAAGTGTACGGCATCGTTCGGGGCTTTAAAGTGGTGCTGCGTAATGAAGAGTGAATGAAGCAAGTGCTGCTGATATTTGTTCCTCGCAGGTAGATATATGATTATGTCCCTATATGTTACTTACCAGCCAATGTGGTTATTATATTTTATATAATATATACCACTTTTGATATAATTAATATATATTTGTTATATATAGATATATATATATATATATATTAAATACTCTTTTATTTTTATACTAATGTTAAACCCATTTCATATTAAATTTAAAATAATACAGGCATTTTATATTAAATGACACGAGCGTTCAGCTAGAACTCACATAGGGCACTTCCCAAACGCCTCTAAAGGAAGAAAGTTGAGTAAAATTGTTAATCACTACTTTATCTTATTGCGCAGGTATAATGCTAAAATTAATGGCAACTCGATGATTAAGAAATACATTATATGTGAGCAAGACAAAACGAATTGAAAAAGTAATATTATTCTCGATGTTATACATTTTTATAAAATTAATTTGATTAACACTTTACCTATTTAATTATAATTAATCATCATTAATTAGATATTTGTAATTTCCTTAAAAAAATAGTATGAATTTCGTTTATTTATATTAATTGCTATATATTTTTTATTGATTTCATAAATTACTATTTATTAATTCTTATTATCCAATGTTGTTACTGATTATTAGTTAAACCATAATTTGATGTCCCATTCTATTCCAAAACACTACTCCATTCTCCGCAGGTTGTGGTATTGTGTTATTGTTGTCACGGAGTGTGTTTGTTCGTAGAAATAAAGAAAAATGTTGAAGTAAAAGATTTTTAATTCCCTTCATAAAAGCTATAAATGGCAAACAGACTTCACTAGTCTACTTAGTTTTCATAGAAAGAGAAAGAATGTTCTGTTATATTATCTATATTAAATATATATATTATATATATATAATATATGATATATTATAAATTACACTTATAAGATTAACTTTATAACATATATACTTATAGTCATACTTATTTCGGAGTATTAAGCCACAATCTATAATTTATATTGTACGGTGCGTCACGGAGAACCCAACTCATAAGCACCCCACCCCCTCTTTACACCTCCTCCTTAATTAAAATATTTTAACCATGAAAAATGTATATTTATTTGCTCCACTAGTATTGAAATTCAAATATAGAATGGTTGTGCTTGAGAAAATCAATTTTTCTGTCTTTTTTGCTGAGAGTCTATTTCTCTTCTCATCATA
>JABUQX010031258.1:55000-70000 GCA_015478945.1 Trachelipus rathkii | reverse complement strand
CCCTTTCCTGCCTGAAGCAGGATCTCTACGGGATGTAGGTGTTTCGTCCTATCGCGTATACATGGGTGCGGTCGTATAAGAAAGTAAATCTTAGGGACTCGATAGGAATCCTAGTGACAATTCGTAAGACGCAGGGAACTCAAGACATCTCACGATCGGCCGTCAGTCCGTACTTATCAGTGTCAATCACACAGATACCATCAGCTCGGTCAGTCCCCGGGAACACTACACGACACGTCTAGGGAATATCACTCGAATCATTCGAGACAGCACACACGCATCATCAGTGGCCAATATCAGGACTCCGTCGGATTCATCAAGCGGCACCATCAGATCATCAAGGACATACCAAATGAGTATTAATTACCGGAACAATCTGGAATCATCAGGGAAACCAGAAGACAGTAGGACATAGCGAGGACATCAGAGGAATCAGGAGTGACATCAGATCAATCAGGATAATCACACGTTTGGCTCGTTACATTTCCATCATAAAAGTGGGTTTTAAACGCTACATGAAATAACTTACAGTATTGACCTTCCCTGAGATTCTCATGCACTCTACATGAGTCCATTCCGTTGTAGAAAGGACCTGGGAAAGGACCACGTGTAGGGACATCGAGGACTATCTAAAGTGTTTTCTGGATCAATCCCAGCTACCCTTAGGAAAGAACCAGATAGTAAGACATAAGTTTTTCGTCGCTCGCCATTACCAGCATGCTATGAGATTGAGTGTCTGGAAAAAGGAGTGAAAAAGTTGATTCATGTGCTCTGTGCTAAAAGGTCCAAATTCCCTTTCAACCCTGTGCCTTACCATCGCTGAGTCAATAATGACACCCTAAGACTCAGCAGGACTCATCATGAGTAATCTTCAATCAAATCAAATCCTGAATTTATCCTATAGAGAGTATATGGATTCTGTTCTCATGCGTACAAGATTAATGAAGAAATCTCTTGGATCCACAATGTGGACTGTTGTTTCATCTTCTTAGTTTACCTGCTTCCATGCGGAATTCAACCCTGGAAATCGGATTGTGGAAGTCCGTCTAGAGTCATTGTAGGAAGTGTGGACCGTGATAAAAGATAGAAGGAGACAAGATTTCTTTAAACACAGTGCCATATCAGAGCAAGTCATTGAGTAGGTTCGGTGAACAGCTTTCTAATCTAGGCCTTCTGTTTTAGTGCGTAGGTGGTAAGTAGTTGCTTCTAAGACGATGGATACCATCATATGTGACAACTCAGCTGAAGAACTCGCTTCGAATTGGGACCTGTCACAGTAAATACGACGATAAGAGGTAGTATGACCGAATCGTGAAGATACACATAGCATAAAAAAAGGCATAGACAAAAGATTGTCTAGTTCTTGAAGTTCTTCTATAACATGTAGTGATTAATCGCTGTGCAGTCTCCACTAATGTTCGCTCTTGTTCTCTGTATGACATATCGTCATACTTTCTCCTCTCCCGCAACTGGAGAAGGATTGCTCGCGATCGAGAATGAGATTACAAAAGCTCGAGAAACCGAGATATATGACATAAAACTCTTTATAGATGCACGTATCTCAAATCGGGTCCTCGTTAATATTTTGCAAGCAGGACACTCTTCTTAAATTTTAGTTACTCTCAAGATATTCGGTATTAGAGGTCGGCATGGCACACATTTAGACAGATGGCGACTGCTCACAAGTGGTACAAAAAGCCTAATGTCACGATCCATACAAGCAAAAAATATCTTTCTTGATCAGTCGTAAAGTACCTTTGATACCAGGATGGGACATTTGATGCAACGTATTAAATATTTGAAGGCGCGCTGGGTTCGGAAGAAAGTGTCTGGGAAAAAAGTCAGCACGGTATCGCACCATATCTTGAGGTTGTCCTGCAGGGCATAATTATGAAGATGAATAAAGAAACATTCTTATTTCTTCATTCTTCTTTTCGGAAGGCGAGCTATTGCGGGCAAATCGACAGCGTCAACTGATACCGAATGAATCCGGGAAAAAGTGTCGGCCACCATATTGTCTGCTCCTCTGATATAACTTGCTGTAGAAATATATTCTGTTAGTACTGAGAGATGTCGCTGTTGACGATCACTTTTTGCAGGATTTTTGGAGTAGAAAGCGGAAACAAGAGGTTTGTGATCTGTGCAAAGGGTGACGACTCTTCCCTCTAACATGTGTTTAAAATGAAGGAAGCATTAATATGCTGCAAAGTTCTCTGTCGAAAGCACGAATAATTTCTTTGGTATCGATAACTTCTTGCTCTAGAAGTCAATGGAACAGTTGTCACAATCAATCCTCTGGTGTTATGCTGCTCCCGATTGAAGTCTGACTGACTGTGAGTTACGAGTTGGTAAATGTGAGACAATTAGGTAATAGAGTATAAGGTTGCTCATAGATAAGCATATTTATGAGCGAGTATTCCCTCAAGTTATCTTAAAAAGCTTGTTCGCACCTCTTCCTGGTGCTCACGTAATTCAAGGATAGTGTACCAGCTGGAGAGGATGAAACTATGAGAGCTTGTGTATGCAGAATAATGGCGCAGAAACAAGATATTAGGTTCTTAAAACATTGTAGGGATGAAAAGGGTAGGCTCATCATTGTATCTTTAGTTAACACTTAAAGGTACAATTTACACCACGGTAACTCATATCGAAAGGGAATCCTGAAATCGCATGGTAGATGTGAGAAAATGAATGGATTTTTCGTTTTCTCATTGGATAACCCAAACTTAGAGCCTGATTGACTAGAAGAGCACAGGTGTAGCGCGAGAACCATTGAGTGTAAATTGGTTAAATCACATTTTTCTTAATACGATTTTCAAAGAACCATATTCTTGAGGAGTTTAAAAAAACTTGTTTCAGATCGCATTTTCATGTTCAGTTTGACGTAGAGAAAATGTAGACAGTCTAAATAGGTAAATCACGAAGGAAGGTCTACTGAAGATCGAGTCCATACACTTTGAAATGTAGCTCCGCGTCTTTTTAAACCAAGAGCAATGATCGATAAAAAATTCGAAGAGCAATGGGAGTTGATGACTTGCTGTTTTCCTCTATATCTTTCTGGTTCTAATGGGATTTGGTTGATAAGCCTTTTGAAGGTCCAATCTTGCAGAACTATTGTAAGAGTTAATGCAGGCGTTGACGATAGGTTCTGAATGTGTGGAATGGGATATCTATCCTGTTGTGTAATGCTGTTAAGGGCTCTGAGATCCCCACAAGGTCTCCATGTTCCATGTGTTTTCTTAGGCACGAGGTGTAAAGGAGACGCCCATGCAGATTTACTTGGCCTCACTATTCCACTTTTTAGAAGAATGTAAATTCAGGCTTTTCGCCGCCTTTAACCTTAGTCGTCAGGTAATCGGCGAGGGCTCTGGCAAAGAAACTGGGTTGAATCCACCAGTTTTATGTAGTGTTTGAGGCTCCATTATCCCTTTAATTACTAGATGTGATGTCATATAGGTGCAAATTAATAAGACGGGAAATCTTGTAGAGTAGAAATTATGTCTGTTATTTTTCACGTTGAAGTTGAGCGTGAAAGAGATGGCTACCTCCTCAGAGGTTATTTTCAATGGAGCTAGAAGAGTAGTATAAGTATCTTGCAATGTTCTTTGTCCACAGTCAATTAGGAGACCAAAATTGTGAAGAAAATCCATTCCAATAATAGGCATAGTAATTTCTGCTACTATAAATGTCCAGGTGAATTCTCTTCTTAATTTTGGTATACTGATATTTGCTACAACTTCCCCATGACACTTTATGGGCGAGCCATTGGCTGCGGAACAAGTGACGTTTGAAGGGTGCAGCGTCATGTTAGAGACCATGTTATATGGAAGGCTAGATATGCTGGCTCCGGTATCTAGTAAAAACTGGTGCATGGTGCCAAAAATCCGTACATCTATTGTTAACTGCGAAGTTGACACGGCACAAATGTCAACTTGCTCCTTTAGTTTTCCGACGGAGTTGGGGATGCTGCTCTTGATGGAGGTCTAGAATTAGGTAGGATGTTTAGTCCCGTTTTGTTTGGCCATGTACACCATGGTTTACAGCTTTTAGAGCGTGGTCCATAATAAATGTGGCCTCTACACACCTTTGGTCGTTGATTTTCGTGGAACGGCGCCAGGCCAAAAGTAGTGGTTGTTCTTGATCTTGATGCGGCGGGGGCAATGGCGGTGGCAGGGGATGATACAGCCATGACAGGAGCTTGTGGGCTTAATAACAAGATGTCATTAGCTAAATCTCCCAACTGTTGAAGTGTGAGAGTAGAATGGGCGGCTAAGGTTGTGCGAATGTGACTCGGTAGAGTTTTCAAAAATTGCACTCTGACCAAGTCCTCTCCTATATTTAATTTCTCTGCCTGCCGAATCATATCCTGTAGATATATAGATGGTTTGCCACTGTAGACCTTTTTGGAAAGTAGATCATTATAAAGCTCCACCTTAGATTTTTCGTAAGTATTTATGACCGCCGTTTTGAAACGGTCATAATCTTCTGCGTCAAGTTCGGCTTGAGATATTCTATCCAAAACTTCAGGCGGAATTTGTGACATAGCATGAAAGTACTTAGTTCGTGAGGACCTTATGTTAGCGAGATGAAATTGTGCTTCCATGACACGAAACCATGTCGGGACTGAAGATTCCGAAAAAGTTGGTGGTTTAATTTTCATTGTTGAAATGGATTCTGCCTCTCTTTGATTGTTATCCTGTCCTTGATCGTCTGCCATCTTCGTGGTATAAAATTTTCAGCTCTGGGAATCACCAATTATATAGTTGCCGGTTCCGGTTATATTATTATCAGTTATATGGTCACCACCTCAGATATGATATTCATTGATATCTGATATGCAACAACGTAATATAGCGACGGAGGGATGATCAGCATATGTAGGACTGGCTATTCGGATGGGAATGCAAATACATTATCTGGTTATCTCCTTAAACTTTCACGTACGTAAACAGTAATTGGATGTTAAGCCGCCTTTTTTTCGATAACGTTTGGGCTAAGCTGTGTATGCAGCGGTGTCAGTCCGCCGCGACTTCAGGATAAGCCGTCGACTCGGTTCGTATGATAGTCCGCTAAAGGCAAGGCGGTCGTAGGTAGATCTAGCCACGAAGCTCGTTGGTAAATTCGTTGGCTAAAACAGGAGCTGGTGTGTATCTGAGCCAACCGTGAGGACAATCTGCGAGGACAAGACGTATTTATTAATAATCTCATGTTAATATATCTCGTTTGGACAGGTACTCGCGGTACCTGCCGAAATTTCATCTTAGATAGTTGAGAAACTATAGTCTAGCGTGGATAGACGAACTGAAGAGAATCTCGCAGGTCAGGTGAAAGCACCACTCCACGGATGACCGTCCACGACAAGGAGATAAAAACTCTGATTTTCCAAAGGGTTCTTGGTAACCCTGAGGAGGTTCCTAAGTCTCTTGGTAGGCTCAGAGAGAGGGACAGGACTTAGGGCCAGGTCGAGATCTATTAGAGTTCTCTGTCGAGTGGACGCTCGTGGATGATGCTTCACTGACCTCCGAGGATTCTCCAGTTCGGTCTACCACCTAGAAAAGCTTAGTTTAACTACTAAAGAGAAAAATTCGCAGGTAACCGCTGAGGTTACCGTCATAGAGTAATACAGAGGATATTAAATATACTCTCTGTCCTCCAGATGATCCCACGGTTGGGCCAGAAGAAACACCCAGCTCCTGTTTAGCCAACGATTTACCAACGACTCGTGCGCAATCAGCTACAACGCCTTTGCGCTTAGCCGAACTTCATCCGAACCAGTCGACGGCTTATTCTGAAGTCTAGCAGACTGACACCGTTGCACACACAGCCTTAGCCCGAACGTTACTCGCAAAAAGGCGGCTTAACATCCAAATACTGGTTATAGGTAGTGAAGTTAAAGAGATAACCGATAATTATTGCATTCCCATCCGATAGCCAGTCCTACAGAATTGCTGATCATCCTCCGTCGCTATATAGTTGTCATACCAGATAATAGAATATCATATCGAGTGGTGACCATATAACTGATAATAATATAACCAGAACCGGCAACTATATAATTGGTGATCCCAGAGCTGAAAATTTTATACCACGAAGATGGCAGACGATCAAGGACAGGATAACAATCAAAGAGAGGCAGAATCCATTTCAACAATGAAAATTAAACCCCCAACTTTTTCGGAATCTTCAGTCCCGACATGGTTTCGTGTCATGGAAGCACAATTTCATCTCGCTAACATAAGGTCCTCACGAACTAAGTACTTTCATGCTATGTCACAAATTCCGCCTGAAGTTTTGGATAGAATATCTCAAGCCGAACTTGACGCAGAAGATTATGACCGTTTCAAAACGGCGGTCATAAATACTTACGAAAAATCTAAGGTGGAGCTTTATAATGATCTACTTTCCAAAAAGGTCTACAGTGGCAAACCATCTATATATCTACAGGATATGATTCGGCAGGCAGAGAAATTAAATATAGGAGAGGACTTGGTCAGAGTGCAATTTTTGAAAACTCTACCGAGTCACATTCGCACAGCCTTAGCCGCCCATTCTACTCTCACACTTCAACAGTTGGGAGATTTAGCTAATGACATCTTGTTATTAAGCCCACAAGCTCCTGTCATGGCTGTATCATCCCCTGCCACCGCCATTGCCCCCGCCGCATCAAGATCAAGAACAACCACTACTTTTGGCCTGGCGCCGTTCCACGAAAATCAACGACCAAAGGTGTGTAGAGGCCACATTTATTATGGACCACGCTCTAAAAGCTGTAAACCATGGTGTACATGGCCAAACAAAACGGGACTAAACATCCTACCTAATTCTAGACCTCCATCAAGAGCAGCATCCCCAACTCCGTCGGAAAACTAAAGGAGCAAGTTGACATTTGTGCCGTGTCAACTTCGCAGTTAACAATAGATGTACGGATTTTTGGCACCATGCACCAGTTTTTACTAGATACCGGAGCCAGCATATCTAGCCTTCCATATAACATGGTCTCTAACATGACGCTGCACCCTTCAAACGTCACTTGTTCCGCAGCCAATGGCTCGCCCATAAAGTGTCATGGGGAAGTTGTAGCAAATATCAGTATACCAAAATTAAGAAGAGAATTCACCTGGACATTTATAGTAGCAGAAATTACTATGCCTATTATTGGAATGGATTTTCTTCACAATTTTGGTCTCCTAATTGACTGTGGACAAAGAACATTGCAAGATACTTATACTACTCTTCTAGCTCCATTGAAAATAACCTCTGAGGAAGTACCATCTCTTCACGCTCAACTTCAAGGTGAAAATACAGACATAACTTCACTCCTACAAGAGTTCCCGTCCTTAATTTCACCTATAGACATCAACAATCTAGTAATTAAAGATAATGGACCAAAACACTACATAGAAACTGGTGATTCAACCCCAGTTTTTGCCAGAGCTCGCCGATTACCTGACGACAAGTTAAAGGCGGCAAAAGCTGAATTTGACATTCTTCTAAAAAGTGGAATAGTGAGGCCAAGTAAATCTGCATGGGCGTCTCCTTTACACCTCGTGCCTAAGAAAACACCTGGAACATGGAGACCTTGTGGGGATTTCAGAGCCCTTAACAGCATAACAAAACAGGATAGATATCCCATTCCACACATTCAGAGCCTATCTCAACGCCTGCATAACTCTACCATATTCTCCAAGATTGACCTTCAAAAGGCTTATCACCAAATCCCCATTAGACCAGAAGATATAGAGAAAACAGCAGTCATCACTCCATTTGGTCTCTTCGAATTTTTATCTATGCCTTTTGGTTTAAAGAACGCGGGAGCTACATTTCAAAGAGTAATGGACTCCATCTTCAGAGACCTTCCCTTCGTGTTTACCTATTTAGACGATTGTCTCATTTTTTCTACGTCCAAAACTGAACATGAAAATCATCTGAAACAAGTTTTTAAACTCCTCCAAGAAAATGGTTTTAAAATCTCTTTAGAAAAATGTGAATTTAACCAATCTTCACTCAATTTTCTCGGCTACACCGTGTCTTCAGAAGGCCTATGTCCTCCCAATGAAAAGAAAGAATCCATCTCAAGTTTTCCTCTACCATGCGATTCAGCATCCCTACGAAGATACCTTGGGATGTTAGGATACTACAGAAGATTTATCCCTAATTTTGCCAAAATCGTCTTCCCATTATCTGAAAAAGCCAAGTTTCATCCCAAGGATAAATCTCTTGAATGGACTCCAGAAGAAGTGACAGCTTTTCAAGATACTAAGGAAGCTCTTCAAAATGCCCTAACACTCCCTTTCTCTTTACCTAATGTCTCACATTTACAACTCGTAACTGACAGCAGTCAGACTTCAATCGGAGCAGCATTACACCAGATGATTGATGGTCAACCTGTTCCCATTGACTTCTACAGCAAGAAGTTATCAGATCCCCAAAGAAGATATTCTGCTTTCGACAGAGAACTTTTGGCAGCATATTATGCTGTCCTTCATTTTAAACACATGTTAGAGGGAAGAGTCGTCACCCTTTGCACAGATCACAAACCTCTTGTTTCCGCTTTCTACTCCAAAAATCCTGCAAAAAGTGATCGTCAACAGCGACATCTCTCAGTACTAACAGAATATATTTCTACAGCAAGTTATATCAGAGGAGCAGACAATATGGTGGCCGACACTTTTTCCCGGATTCATTCGGTATCAGTTGACGCTGTCGATTTGCCTGCAATAGCTCGCCTTCAAGAAAAAGATGAAGAAATCAAGACCTATCATGATCGTCTTCATAATTATCCCCTGCAGGACAACCTCAAGATATGGTGCGATACCTCTACTTCTTTTCCCAGACCATTTCTTCCGAAGCCAGCGCGCCTTCAAATATTTAATACGTTGCATCAAATGTCCCATCCTGGTATCAAAGGTACTTTACGACTGATCAAGAAAAGATATTTTTGGCCTTGTATGGATCGTGACATTAGGCTTTTTGTACGCACTTGTGAGCAGTGCCAGCTGTCTAAAGTCCATCGTCACACCAAACCAACGGTCACTCCATTAGAAATTCCTTCTTCAAGATTCGAAACAGTTCATATAGATATAGTGGGTCCTTTTTCACCTTCAGCATTTTGTGGATCTTCTTCTCCAGTTTTTCGCTATCTACTTACCTGCATCGACCGAAACACAAAATGGGCTGAAGCCTTCCCAATTACAAACACTACAGCAAAATCTGTTGCCTATGCTTTTATGCAGTGGATATCCAGATTCGGTGTTCCTCTCTATGTGATTTCTGACAGAGGTCCTCAATTCGAAAGCGAGTTCTTCAGTGAGTTGTCACATATGATTGGTTTCCATCGTCTTCGAACAACCTCTTACCACCCACAAACAAATTCCCAGATAGAAAGGTTTCACCGATCTCTCAAGACTGCCTTGATGGCACGTAAAGAAAACTGGCTTCTGTCTTTACCCATCACTCTACTTGGTCTCAGATGCATTCCAAACGATTCCGGTTATTCCGCCTTTGAAGCAGTAACTGGAAAAACTCCACTTTGTCCTATGGACATTCTTCAATCTTCTCCTAACAACAAACAAGAAATGGATTCTTTTATGAAGAAATTTATCGCCCACATGAAAGAATTGGACTTTAGAGACCTTCCTACTTTTCACTCCTTCAACAATTCTTCATATATTCCGGAGGCACTCAAGACCTGTTCTCATGTCTTCCTAAGGACTGATAGGATCAGAAAACCCTTAGAAGCTCCCTATAGTGGTCCTTTCAAAGTCCTTCAACGAATGCCACATTGTTTCAAGATAGAACTCAGGAATGGTCAAACTACAGTAGTCTCAATTAGCCGTTTAAAACCTGCTTTTATGGAAACGGTAACGTCAACGATTCCTGATGTCCCTGATGATCCTGATGTCTCTGATGTCCCTGATGATCCTACTGTCTCTGGTTTCCCTGATGATCCCGATGTCCCTGATGATCCTGAGGTCCCTGATGATCCTGATGTCCCTGATGATCCTGATGATCCTGATGTCCCTGATGATCGTGATGTCTCTGATGATCCTGATGTCCCTGATGACCCTGATGTCTCTGATGACCTTGATGATCCTGATGTCGCTGACGCCGCCGATGTTCCTGATGTCCCTGACGTTGCTGATGTCCTAAGGATTCCTACTGTCCCTATTCTTCCAAGTGCCCCCCTTACTAGACGAAACCCTCCCCGTAGAGTCCGCTTCAGGATGGAAGCCACTCAAAGCCCCTCTTAGTGATTACATAAAATACTAATAATAAAAGAAATAAACACTCCCTAATAGAGTCCGCTTCAGGATAGAAGCCACTCAGTGCCCCTTTTAGTGATTTTATCAAATATATAAAAAAAAGAAATACACATTTCCTAATAGAGTCCGATTCAGGATAGAATCCACTCAGTCCCTTTCTTTAAGTGTTCCCCTCAGCACCGGTTCCTCTTCAGGATGTAAGTCACTCCGTGTTCTGGTGGGGAAGTAAATATATAGTGAAGTGTTTAAGTTAGTTTCCCAAACGAAAATACTACGAATGAACATTAAAGAAAAAAAGTAACAGAAATAGCAATAAGTCTATCTAAAAATTTTAAAATGACTTAATTTTCATTATCAAGAGTTCAAATAATTAAAATTGTATATTAAAAATTACTTTCTCTTATTGTCTTCGTATATAAGAATATTTCAATATTGAATAAAAAAAATGTATACACCACTCAAATTCTTAAGCAAATAAATAATGATAACTTTTAACAAATTAAACTCCACATTGTGATTTATATTATGTTAGAATGTGAAGGCAAAACGCATCTAGGAAGCTTCGAGCACTGTATTATTTTATATATTACGAAAAATCCATTTTTCCCAGTCAGACCAATATTTCTTAATTTTTTCTTAAGGTAATTAATTCCGATAAAGAGTTCAGACCCTAAAACTGAAGTTATAAATTGGTCTCAAATGTAAATATAATGAAATATGTATAAAGAACTTAGATTATTTATATATGTAACTTTTTTTATTATAACTTTGTAAGACTTTTTCGTTAAAAATAAAATAATCTGGATTTCTGCTTTGTTGTCTTATTAGCCTTAAAAAGAAATAATTCGTAGCGCTTTGCTACAACTATAGAGATAATTTGCTAATATAGAACAAAAAGCGGAAATATCAGATCCGACCTACGAAGCCAAGAAGAAGAAGCTCTGCAAGAAGTTGGACTCCCTCGTCTCTCTACTAGAAGTTGGATTGCCTCGTCTCTCCCCCGGAGTTGGACTACAAGATCTCCGACTGGCCCTACGTCTCTCCCTCTCTCTGAGCCTACCAAGAGGCTTAGGAACCTCCTCAGGGTTACCAAGAACCCTTTGGAAGATCTTCAAGAGTTTCTCCTGTCGGTGGATGGTCTCCATGGATGGTGCTTTCACCTGACCTCCGAGATTCTCCAGTTCGTCTACCACCTAAAAAGTAGTTTAACTACTAAAGAGATAATTTCGCAGGTAACCGCTGAGGTTACCTGTCATAGAGATAATTACAGAGAGTATAAAATACTCTCTGTCCCTTCCAGATTGTCCCACGGTTGGCCAGAGAAGAACACCCAGCCTCCTGTTTAGCCAACGATTTACCAACGAGCTCGTGCAGATCAGCCTACAACCGCCTTTGCCTTAGCCGGACTTCATACGAACCAGTCGACGGCTTATCCTGAAGTCGCGCAGACTGACACCGCTGCATACACAGCCTTAGCCCGAACGTTACTCGCAAAAAGGCGGCTTAACATCCAAATACTGGTTATAGGTAGTGAAGTTAAAGAGATAACCGATAATTATTGCATTCCCATCCGATAGCCAGTCCTACAGAATTGCTGATCATCCTCCGTCGCTATATAGTTGTCATACCAGATAATAGAATATCATATCGAGTGGTGACCATATAACTGATAATAATATAACCAGAACCGGCAACTATATATATATATTGATATATAATATACTATAATAGATATATATTATTATATATATATATATATATTATATAATATATATATATATAAGTATATAATATCATATATATAATATATATATATTTAATATATATATATATTATATAAGTATATCATTACCTCAAGATTAAAATAACAAATATATTTTCTTTGCATTATCACACAATAATAATTACTTTTTCGAAATCAAACATTACATTAATCCACTTTTTTTAGTCTATCGCTTATCACCCTATCCATTACACTATAATTAAAAGGTTGGAAAGGTAATTTCTTAAAACTTAAAATGGTGCTTAATTTAATGATATGAAATTATCATTCAAACCAATCTTATTGTGAGTGGTCCTTAGTTTCCATCATAAGTATAGTTAATGAGATATTCAATGTGAAAATTGCCAGACTGTGATTCTTTTGCTTCACGTTATTATTATAATATATTATATAGATATTAAATATATATATTATATATTTATATATATATATATTAATATATATTATATATATACTATATATATAAATATAAATAATTATATATAATTATATATATAATATATATATATATATATATTATATATATATATATAATTATATATATATATATATAATATAAATATATATATATATATATATATATAATATAATATATATATATATATATGTATATTATAATTATATATAGAATATATACATAATATATATAATATATAATATTTATATAAATATATTTATATATTATATCATATATTGTATATATAATATTATCATATAATATATATTATATATATATATATAATAATATATATTGAATCAAATAATATGAAATATATTTATAGCTAAAAACTCAACAGACGATTTAACTGCAACGACCGTTTTTATATTTTATATATATATGTATATATATATATATATATATATATTATATATATAAATATATATATATAATATATATATATATATAATATATATATTATATATAGATATAGAATAATATATATAATAATATATATATTATATATATATTACTAATTTTATTTATAATAACATTCCCAAAACTTGGGAAATTGAACCAAGATCTATGTATCTTTTGCAATTATTAATGAAAAATATCAGTCAGTCTAAACCAACAGTTTGCTTTAAAATTCAGATAAGAAAGTTCGTCACAGCAAGGACAAACGAGATGAATAAAAAAAACGTAAAGATAACTATCCCAATCAGTATACTCCTGCAGGCGTTCGGAGTACGAATACATCAACTACATTTGAAGTGTTAGGAACAGTACAAAGATAGCTAGTAAACAAGCAACTTCTCCTCTCATTTATATTTAATATATATATTATATATATTATATATTATATATATAAAGATATATATATATATATATATATATATTATAATATATATTTATTATATATATTATATATATATATATATATACGATTCTGGTGTCATCGGAGCAAGATGTGATAGGAAAAGAGAAGAAACAGCAAAATCTTAGAAGGGAAACATCAAGAAAGAGAAGGAACAGAAAAAGGAATATGAGTAGCAAATGATGCTCTAGTTTAGTGAAGAATGAAATGGAGCGATAATAAATTTTCAACATTCAAGAAATTATAATCTTATGAAGAGAAATGAATTTTATATTTTTGCATTAATCGTATTTATTTGTTTCTACACAGAAATTGAAAAATAATTTAAATTCAAATTAAAAATTACTCGTCGAGTAATAAGTTGACATAGAGATTACTTTTAAGAAATTGATATTTCATTAACAAAGCAGAACAAGACTCTCTCTTTAAATGATTATTGCAAATTGTTCGTCCTAAAATGGCGCTATCAGAATAGTTTAGTCCTATTCAAGTTGATCCTATAAGATGCTAACATGGAGTTGGAATACACTATCAGCCGTTTGTCTGTTCCACATTATGATCAAATCTGCAGTTGAGCTAACTCCCATCCCAAGTGCTATAGTGATTAATTTTTAACTAGTGTGAATATTTTTATGCTAATTAGTATTATTAGTAGTTCATTTAGTCAGAGTGTAATAGTAGTGTTGATTCTAATAGGGTTTAGTGTTGTGCAAGGTAATATTGCTGGATTATGTAACTAATCATTCATTGATTGTCAAATACTCATAACACGCGCAGCTACTTGTATATTTTAAGTATTCGTGTACATTATATAAGTATAACTATATTACCTTATAGCTCGTAATATGCTGTATTATTTTTTTTGTCAAGATTTCATATTTATTTATATAAAAGCCCCCCGAGCTCAAGTGTTAGAGCAACTGCCCAAGCAAAGCGTGGTCCAGAGTTCGCAATGGCGGTTGGGAGACTGTGACATATTTCTCCTGGGCTGGACTCCGCTCCTGCTCGGACGTTAAATGAATACACCCCTCTAGATTAGGGCTCTGCCCGTGAGCGTTGGGTTTATCTGTAAAAAAATAATAAAATAAAAAATATATATAATATATACTATATATTATATAATATATATTATTATTAAATTTTAATATATATATAATATATATATATATATATAATATTAATAATATTAAGATATTAATAATATATATATATATATTATATATATATCGAATGCAATTATTCACCCAAAATATCATATTCTATCTCAAAGGAATTGGGTTGCAATAAGTTCTTACCAGGAGCAAGAACTTGCATGGAATCCGCCAAAGTTGCGTCCATTACAAGATGCGCATGGTGATATTTTGTCCTTGTGTTTTGTATCGGTAGTTGAAATCCTGGAGTTCTTAAATTTATCTAGCAGATATAGCATTCTCTATCCCTTTCCATGGAACTGAGCAACTGCCCTTGGGTTCTGATTGGGGACAATTTAACGTTTCGAAGTGTTTTTGGATTGTCCAGAGAAGATGTGAATATCTTTGGGAAATATATAGAAAAAAAGAAAAATTCAAATGTGTAGTGGACTCCTCACATGAGACTACATTTAATGGGTTTAAATAGATAGTTAATTGTGAGTTCGTTA
>JABUQX010031258.1:47500-50000 GCA_015478945.1 Trachelipus rathkii | reverse complement strand
GTTTCAAAGATCTTAGATAGAATACAGGTAAGAGCTATAGGGCGATAGTTAGAGGGATCAGAGCGTCCTTTTTCGGAATAGGTTGGACATGTGCGTGCTTCCAACACTGAGGGAAAGTGTTAGTATTGAGACATAGAGAATATAGTTGAACGAGGGGAGGGGCCAGCTCGGAAGCACACTCCCTCAAAACTCGGGGAGGGATGCCATCCGTGCCTCCTGCCTTCCTAACGTTCATAGATCTCATGAGCTTATGCACCCGATCAAATGTAATCGCAGGCAAAGACATAGGACACCTGAGAGGAGAAGGAGGAGAAGGAGGAATGCCAGAATCGTCCAAAGTTGAGTTTGAGGAATATAGGAGGCCGAAGAGATTGGCTTTTTCAGTTGGAGAGTTAGCAACAGAGCCATCAGATCGAATAAGTGGAAGAAAGGCAGATTTACAGAAGTTGTTGAGATGTTTAGATGTTTTTGGCAGAGGCCAGAAAGATTTGTCAGTTGGAGAACCAAAGAGGTTAGCGCACTTTCGTTTGATGAAAGCACGCTTTGCTCGTCGAAGAGTATCCCTGCAACCATTTCTAGCTGAATGAAAATTATCAAGAGTGATAGGAGAAGGGGAATTTTTCCACCCCCGTAAGCCCTGTCTCTAGCCTGAATGGCCAGAGAACAGGCACGATCGAACAATGGATTATGAGGAGAGAAAGATTTAGTCGAAGGAGGAACGAACCTGCTCATCCCGTCAACGATTACAGCTCCCACCTTATCAGCAGAAACCGAAGCGTCACCAAAGTCAAAGCAGTTTTTCCAATTATAATGATCACCCCGATCAAAGAGCCAGAAAAAAACGCTGGTAATCATATGCTGGAAAAAGTAAGATATGTTGAGTTTTGCTATGTAATGATTGGATATGTTGAGAACTTATTTAAAGTTCCAATTGTTAATGTCTTATTCATAATTCCAAATGTTAGTATCTATGGTAGGTTATACCACTTTGTAAATGTTAGATATGTTGGTGATGTTCAGTCTTGGTGGATTATGACAAGTTAAGGTTTAAATGTTAAGTTACTTTGTTATGTTGGGGAATGTATTTTTTATTAGCAGTAATGATTTGTTAGATGCTTGTGATGCATTGGCAATTATTCATAGATTCATTTGTTAGCTACGAGCTGCTAAGTTACGTTATTATGTTAGATATGATCTTGGTATGTTATTTAGATATATAATGACATATCCTTGTTCGTAATAGCATTTTAATCGAATCTAGTGAAATTTGGTGAATAGCGGTTGTATCGATAATTTGGCAACATCGCTTTGTTTTTAAAGTAAAACTCATGAAATAACTTTGGTTGTCAGTGTTAGTTATGTTAGACTATGCTAAAAATTTTGCTAAGTTTTGTTAAATGTTACTATGTTAATGTAAAAATAACACTGTTTTGTTATAACAATGCTGAAAAAGTGGGAATAGTTTAAGTTTTGTAAGGTGATGTTAGCTATTTACAGATATTATTCATTTAATTTTGTCAATGTTAGCGAATTATTCGTACGTAAGGTATGTTAGATACTTTAAAAACATTAAAGGACTAAAATTTATGTTGTAATCATACAAAAAAACTTATTTTTACGTAAAGATTGTATCTAATTGATACCTGAATATGACTTTAATCATTTATACTTGATATTTTTAATAGATAAGAATAAAAAATTGGTATAAACATAAAAAATGTTTTCCCAATTTTTTAGTAATGTTTATAAATGATGAATATTTTTATGTTACGTTATGCAAATATTTAGGTTCAATTAGAGCTTCAATCACTTAATCATGACGTTTATCGCTTAATCAATGGGTTAGGGTAATTTGGGAAGGGCTGGTATATATATATATGTGTATGATTAGCGCATGCTCCATTGATCTATCGATTAATTGATATTTTTACTAAAATTCACAAATGAAAATGAGAAAATATAAATGTTTCATATTAAAAGAGACTGGTGTATTCGAAAAATTGTAAATTATGTTTGCAAAAGAAAAGTATTAAAAGAGTAGAAAACGAAATAGCACTATATAGGTTAGAATTTAAAATAAATTTATTTAAGCCCAAGTTCAAAGTTTAGAAAACGAGTAATGGGAAATAGAAATATGTATGATTGAATAAAAAAGGAAAATATATTTATTAATAATAACAATCATTCGTTGTTTTTACTACTACTACTACTACTACTACTACTACTACTACTACTACTACTACTACTACTACTACTACTACTACTACTACTTCTACTACTACTACTACTACTACTACTACTACTACTACTACTACTACACATTACTATTATTCTCTCCATCTCCAATCTATCTCTGCTCTGGAGTCAGTAGATTCCATCTCAGACACCAACTCCTTCATTTGCTGTGTACTTATATATATATATATATATATATATATATATATATATATATATATATATATATGTATTATATATATATATATATACTATATATTATATA
>JABUQX010031258.1:30000-40000 GCA_015478945.1 Trachelipus rathkii | reverse complement strand
AAATTGTCCATTACAATTGCATTTAGCTTTCGCTAGGAGCGTACCCTTGGAGAACCTGACCTTTGATTTTTCTCGTGTTTCTAAATGCGACAGAGAAAACATGGCTGCATTCTTGCAACAGGAACTCAATTTCTCCATTAATATATCGACATAATCCCAAAAATTTCAAAAACACACAACTCAAACCTAAGACTTTAATTAATATTCTTGGATTTTCTTTTTCTCGTGATCTGCCATGGAAAAATCACGCTGATAAACAAGCTTCTAAGAGGTTGAGTGTTACGAAGCCCTTTTGAAACTTTTTTACACAGTCTATTACATTCTATGATTGTGTTTTTTAACACCTATATAGTTTGAATAGCAAATCAGGGACGGTTCTATTTACACTATTGCATCATTCCCCATACACTGTTGCTAATGAAACAGTCACTGTACTTTGAACTCTCTTTATCTTCTTGAGATTGATTCATATGAATCATCTTTATTTATTCTCGTCGTTTTCCGGTACAGCTCTCTGAGCACATAATTGAATGATATATTCATTCTCTCATGTACTCCACTTATAAAGTCAGTAACATATTTTATACTTAAAATTTGCCAACTTCTTATGACTGGACACGATACCCAATTTATATCTGATTTAGATATTACCCAACAAAATTGACTACGGGTAGAGATTATTTGTTTTTCTACAACAAATAATAATTTTTATAAATATGTTGATTATTTACATTGTAACTAAAAACGTGCAAAATTCAATTAAAAAATGGATACTAGCTTCATGAAGGTGGTACTATCCTTCTCTCAGAGAGCATTTTGAATTTGTTTCGAACGTTTATCAAGTTTGCCACGATAAACATTCAAATTTGCTTAAAAATATGTGTCAAACCTGATAGTTGACAGTGGGCAAACATTGTGCAAGATTGTCGCGACAAACTTATGCAAGCTTAAAATGAAGGTTAAAAATAAGAGTAATTTGTATGAACTTTGTTAAGGGTATTTTTAATGACCACAGGTTAATCAGGTTAACTATTGATACCAATATTCTTTGGCGTTGCACATATAACTTGCGATCCATATAACTTCGTCCACTATCTGCGTGGCGTTCGCATCACGGTCGTGTCCTAGTGCTATGGCAGTTGCACACTAATTGATTTCTCAAGTTATCAATAATGGTGAAAAATATGTCAAGATTTATAATGTAGAATCCTCACGCGTGAATGTAAACCGCAATCCTTTCTCGTCCAGTGCTTACATAAGGTAAGTTTCTTGGTGAAGTTTTGCTGCATTGCACCCACATGAATACCACACACAAGGTAGCCATAGGCCAAAGTAGGAAACTACACCAGAGACTAGCAGAGCCGAACTAGTGGAAGATGAGCCTGATCAATAAAAATGTATCATACAAACATCGTACAATATACTCTTGATAAAAAAATGAGTCTGCTTGTCCAGTTGTGCATGCAAATAGAATAACATGGAGGTTCCTAATCATAGTTGAATATGTTGAGATAGGTTAGATTTATATGTGTATAGTTCGCATTTGCTTCACACCCAAATTTGGATTAGTTACTCGGGAATAAAACAGTTGTAACATGTTAATTGTTATATAAGATTATTGTAAAATGGGATATGGGATTAATTTGCAAGTTTCTGTGGACCCACAACCGCACAAAAAATGAGTACAACCCACTAAGGTATCAGTTGATATAATACAATCCCAACCATATGTATGCTTTAAGTCCATATTTATAGGTAAGCTAGAGATCAAGTAGAATCGATTTGCGACAATCAGATGAAGTGAAATAAACGACTAAATAATTATGAAGTACATCAAGGCTGAGTCAGTAAATATAATTTTAAAGAGTATTAGTATAAGATTGATTATATAAAAAAAAAAAAAATTAGGAGTAGCAATGGATTAGTTATATAAGTTAAACTTATAATAGTATGTTTAGGCCAGTATAAGAGTAGTGTGCGCAAGTTTGGCCCTTATTTAAGAAACAGAAGGCAATTACAGAAATTATATCTACCGTGGAGAGAGTGCAACATTACGCACGCAACAAGATGAGTTCTGGGTTGAGGCGTAAAGAGCAATGAGGAGAGGCTGAGGGAGATTATTGAATGTTTTCTGGAAAAAGGTGATTTCTCAGAGGGACATGATACAAGTCTACAAAATATTTACATATTATATATATAATATTAGATCAATAAAAAGTTAAAAAATTTTTTGATGGAAAAAAATTTGCAACATCAATATGGAATTTGTAGAGCATGACGGGGAGACAGGGGGATCTATAATAAGAAATTAAGAAGAAAGCATGCCATCTTGATATAAGAAGCATATAGTATTCAGTATTAGGGGTTGGAAGTGTTATTTTAATGAGAAATGGATTCTTAAGCGCACGGGCAACTTAAGCTGGACTTGAGTTTGAAATTGAGTGTGACCTCGAGTCTATGCAACATGCTTTAGCTGAACGTAATGGAGAGAATTTTTTGTTGATAAAAAAAATAAGCTAGACCTAATATATGCGATTGGTGAATATTGGTATCATATAGTATATTAGTGAACATTGAAAAACTACTTTGGGTCTACAAATAGACAGTGCTTAAAATCTAAGTTTACTTAGTATTTCCTTATTAATGTTTAGATCTTGTCAGTAGTGTGATCCATATCTAGTTTTTTAAGGTATGTGGTTATAGGTTTGGATCAATATATCGTATTTTTTTGACCTAAAGTCCAAATTGAGTAAAGGCATTTTAATATTATATTACAGCAATTTGACCAGCCCATATGTTTTGTGTCTTTGTTAGTTTGTTATGAGCATTTTTTTGTAAAGTTAACTCTTTAAACATAGCCTGTTGATGGGACAGTTCGTAGACATAATAGGCCCATGTGGACTTCGTACTTTCTGTTATTTCTAATTTACTATGTACACAATAAACTGAAGTTATAGTAGGTCACGAGTGATGACTCATCTGCGATAAATATCAGAATAAATTGGTTATATAAAGAAGTTATAGAACCCAGAAAACCACAAAGGCATCAAGAGTAATTGTTAATGTGGTCGATGTGTGACCTTTAGAAGATGATGATGAGATTATAGTAAGGCTAAGAACTGATTCAGTTTAGGAGATATGGTGACAAAGTTTATATGACTAAACAACGGTTTGTACCGAAGAGTTAGTTATAGATGGAAGGAAATAAGTTGCATAAGTAAATAAAAACCACACACTCAACTTTATGAGTGGATGTCTTCTGTATGACAAATTGATGGTTTCAGGAAATGAGATGAATATTCAGTTGATTCTGAGAGAGATATAGTGTTGTATTGTCAATGATACAAATTAATCCCATCAATTAACGAAAGTTTTCATTCGTATTTAACATATTCAGAGAAATAGCACAATAATACTACAACAAAAAATTGAACAGCCTGACCAAAGCACGCACAAGTATATGTACCATTAGTAACTACTTCGCTTTTCTTGGGAATAAAAACAAGAAAGATGGGAATTTTGTAATAAACTACACCTATTCTCAAGACCTGGTCGTTCGTATAGATTGGGGGAAGTTGCTGAATAAATCTCACTAAGGAGAATAGAGAAACGCAGAATGTAAAGCATGTGCAGTAAGGTGGATAAAGTTGGTAAACCTTCAGTCTAAGAGGTAGTTAAATAGAGAAAACAATTGTTTGTAAGTTTAACGAGATATTAAATTAAAAAAAAAGTGGTTTTTTCTTTCTAGAATAACGTTTTATACAATGAAATAGAACAAAATTAAGAGCTACTTATGTATGTTTATTGGAAGGACGGTCTTCAATCTCTATAGTTGGACAGACCTATTCTCATCTATTCTAATTTTAAGGGTGAAATATTATTTTGAGAATTAAGTTCACTACTAACATTGGGGGTATTATATTCCATCTAAGTATAATGCTGTAGTAGAGGTTGATATTTGTTGATAAAGCTATCTCATCTCATAATTAAAAGCAATATGTAAATTCGAGTTAAGAATATTTAATATTTGAGATATCAAGGTGGCTACTGAAGTGTAAGATAATATAACAAGATGTATTGTAGTTATTGTATCTCTCTGCAATTCATGGTATTCATGTATATCTCCAGCTATTGTTTCTTTTAGTTAATCGATCTTAGGGCATAAATTAAGAGGCTTTATGAATAGACGTAAATGTTCATCTAATTAATTAAAAGCAATTGTAAATTTCAAGCATTAACATTTTTTATTTAATAGCAATCTAATGCTTACGTTTGTGTAATATGGCCATACCAAAGTAAAACAAAAAAGAAGAAAACTGCGCCAAAGAAAGAAGAATAGAGAAAAAGAGAAAACAACGAGAAGTTGGCCAGAGACATAATGATTGCAGGACATACTTCAATTGTATATTCCTCAGAGCTATTAATTTGAAATACTTTTATATATATATACATCCCTTGGGATTGTATAGTATGTAGGAAACTTTCCAATATTTTCACCTAAAATTGATAATAGGTGATTAGAATGATTGAAGACGGCTTTCAATAAGTCATTCAAGGATGACAAGGAAATATTAGTTCTATTACGCGCGACTAAATGTTATTTCAATTCTTTTAAGATGTCGATGCTAGGCTGATACTTGGCCTCTACACAATTTCATCTTTCCAATTTCTTCCTAGAAGATTTATTCCAGCAACTTCCTAAAATCAAAAAGCCAGTCCTGATTGGGTACGTAGTTTTACAATAATCATCTCATTAACTTTTCCAGAAACGAGAGTTACATAATTCATTACCTTTCTCTTTCAGGCTTTTTTTTTTGTATTTTTTTCGGCCTTTCTGTTATAGTCGAAATGAACTTTCGTTTTGATTGGGGATTTTGCTTCCTATCTTGGTAAAAATTCTAGAAGTATGAAGGAGACATCCGAAGTATTCTATTCCGAAAAACATCAATTTGATCTACGCAGAGACATCATAAAAGTTGATGTGTGGTTTTATTTATTTTGCAACTTATTTCCTTCCAACATAACACTACATTCTTGTTCAAAGTTGTTAGTCAATATTAAATTTTGATAAATTTCTAAAACTGCAATCAGATAGCGAAAATCTCATCATTCATTTTTCTAAAGGTCAAAAAAAAACGAACCACATTAACAATTACCATCCTTTGTTGGGTTTCTGGGTATATAACTTCTTATAATAATAACCAATTTATCTTTTTGCGCAGATGGTTCATCGTGAAACTCCATATAAACTTCATTATAGGTACATTAGAAAATAGAAAGTTATAGGGAAAGTAAGAAGCCACATGGGCCTATCAGACTGATCCCAGTCAACCTATACTAACCAGAACAATGTACATGCAAATACACAAAGCACCTAGGCTGTCAAATTGCTGTTATTAATGATACAATTAATTTGTAATGTTCAAAAAAAAAATGATAATGACTATCCAAAAACCATCACACCATACCTTAAAGAAACTAAGTATGTGTCACAACATGCAGTCTGAACATTAATAACTACGTGTAGTGTAACTAGAAACTGTCTATTTGACCGGTCTAAATGAACCTATATGATACCAACCCATCCCATATACCTATCCAACCCATTCTTATTAATGTTTGCAATCGAGTTTCAACTCAACAACCTCCTTGTGGGCAAAACCATTCCAAAAAAATTTAACAACCCTAATACTGAATAAATGACCTCTTCCTTATATCAAATGGCACATGCCGTTTTCTTTCTTAATTTCTTAGTTCTATATGATCCCTGGTCTCCCGTCCATGCATCTACTATTGAAGAATTTTTATTGATCTCTGATATTTTCAATTAGATGTAAATATTTTGATAGACTATGTAGCATTGGTCCCCTCTGAGAAATCACCTTTCTACAGAAAAACATTCCTAACTTCCCTGCAGCCTCTCTTTCATTGCTTACTTACCCTCAAACCCAGAACTCATCCTTGTTGCTCTTATGTTGCACTCTCTCTAGAATATCCTAAGTCTTTCTTTAAATAAGGGGCCAAACTTGCCGCACAATATCTCTTTCAATACTTGGCCGAACATAGCTCATTATTAAGCAGTACTTATAACTTCACTTGCTCTTGTAAAGAAAACAACATTACGATATTTATGCCAGTGATCGTATTTAGCTTATCTTGTTTTTCCAAACACTGATTTAGCTACTTTCAAATTATGCTTATAACACACCTAAATCTTTTTCTTGGTCCACAGACTCAAGGCAATCCCCAATCTATATAGTTTTTAAAAACTTTTATTCGACGTAAACCATAGGTGAAGCAACCTTACACTTTTATACTATTTTAAAAAATTCATTTTGCCACTTATCGACCACACAAGAGTTTATTCTAATAAAGATTCATTTTAAATCATTTATACATCCTTTCCTGACAACATTCCTAGGAGGTAGCCACTTGGTATTCATCTGGGCAAACTTAGAAACCTTGCACTTTAAGTCCCTGGTCTAAATCATGTAAATATAGTATGAGAATTAATAAGTGGGCACCCCAGCGATGAACCCGGGGGGACACCAACTCCTTCACTATATCCCATGATGACTTATTGCCATTTAGTTTGTAACCACACTGTTTCTATTAGACAACCACTCTTTAATCCCAAACCAAGTACTACTCCACCTATACCCACGATTGCAAATAACTTCCTCGTCAGCCTTATGTGGAGGAACCTTATGCAAAAGCTTTCGCTAAAAAAAACAACCCAATACCTAACATACATAATATTCAATGAGATCTCCTCTCGTCAAATGGCTTACTCAAGTAATGATTCCAATAAAATTTCTAAAAGGTGTCTGAGACAATTTGACCTATCTTTTACTGAAACCATTGCCTGGGAAGTCATGTAACCCCCAACCAATACCTTTTTATCTTTCTAAAACTATTTCTCTATGACCTATAAAACTGAATCCAAGTCTATATCCATAAATCTCATCATTCATTTTCTTAAGGTCAAATTTGATCACAATAACATATATACATTAGGGATGAACCGATACCAGAAAAGACGCAGATACCGGATACTGTATTTTTTACGGTGGCCGAATTTACGATACTGATACTTAATTAATATAATAAAATACACAGTAATAGGATTAGAGCATTTTGTGTACTACTGGGCAATCAGGATTTGCAAATTTCCCTGTACAACCAACAGACTTAGTCATTAATTTCAGATTTGGTTGTGCCCAAGCAATAATTAGAATTCTTATAAATAGGAACTAAGTCATCTTTAAAGGAATAATAAATGTAAATTATAATATTAATAACGTTTTTATGTTTGTGTATTCAAAAAATATTCCCATTTCCATTTTCCATTAAGACTTAAACAAAAATTTAGTACTAGCTTTATATGTTTTTAACATGATTTACAACTTTACAAGATTATTTTAACACTAGCTACAATATAAAGAATTAAAAAATAATGAAATGAAAGAAGAGACCTTAATTAATCATCTGAAAAGACAAAATAAAAAAAAAAACGCTATTACTCAAAAAAAATGACATAATAATAATATACTCCTTTAAGGATAAAGATAAATATCATTCAATACTCAAATTCAAAAAATTCACAAATTGTGATGCAAAAAACATTAAGCTTTCACTCAGTTATCTGGCGGAGAGATGCATGTTCTTTGCTTTCTCTTTTCCCATTTCAAAATTGCGCGCAAAAAATTTAAAAACGAAAGAAGAACCAAGAGAGAAGAACACCAAAACATTTATGTCCAATCCATCTCCTTCCCGCAGGGTGGGAAATAATACCAAGGGCTACCGCCACCGCAAGCGAAACAATACCCCAAACAAAACACACACACCAAACCAATCCTGCCCCGTACAGACAATCATCAAATGTAGTAATTGCAATCAAATATATGACTATAAATATATATATTATATATATATATATATATATATATATAATATATATATATAATATATATATATATTACTATATATATTATAATATATATATATATATATATATATATATATATATATATATATATCATAATCCTTAATCATAAAGAACCGAAAAATTACTGGTTACGGACCCTATACTATATATGAAAATATATATTATAATATAATTATATATCATATGATATATATATATATATATATAGATATAATATTATATATATAATATATATATATATATTATATATATATATAATAATATAATATATATAAATATATTAATATATATATAGTATATATATATATATATATATATAGATATATATAATATATATATTATATATATATATAATATATATAAATATATATTAGAAGCTCAAGGGACCTGACGACCCTCACCATGGCATCTCGCCAATGTTAGGTTCATCCTTAGCCCAGGTGGGGCTACAAAAATACCCCCTCACAAAACCCCGCCATTACTCCTGTTTATGAACCTTTTTCTCGCCTCTGCCAAAACTCAACATTCCTTTACTGACTCAATCCACTTTTTCTTCGGTCTCCAAGCGCGTCGATTCCAGCACCACTCAGCCCACTATTACATCCCTCGCAACCAACCGAACATCAATCCATCATCTTTAATTCCAACATGACGCCAAAACCATCGCAAACAGACTTCATTTAAGATTCTAACTCATTTAATTCATTTCCTATTCTTTCCGTTCTGTAATACATATTCATTCCTGTACTTTTTGCCAATTCTTCTCACACCTAACACGCCCCTAGATTGTCCATCTGAAGACAATGTACTTTAGATCTATACCTTTTATCCAGACCATAGTCTCACTACATTTATACAATTAACACAGGTAACAAAATCCCTCATATATATATATATATATAATATATATCATATATATATATATATATATATATTATATATATATATATATATATATATATATATATCAATATATATATATATTATTATAAACTTTTCATTATATATAACTTTCCAGAGGGTGGAGTCGGAGTTCAATTTTCAAAAGGTTGGAGTCGGAGTCGGTAATTTTTCAAAGAGGCCGGAGTCCGGAAGTCGGTAATTTTGAAGAGGGTGGATCGGAAAAGTTTTGAACCGATCCACAACCCTTGCTGCTCACCCCATCAACGATTACAGCTCCCACTTTATCGGCAGAAGCTGAAGCGTCTCAAAGTCAAAGCAGCCACTCCAATTATAGTCAGCGTAGAGAAGCAACGCAATGCCTCCCCAATCGGCCGATCAAAGTGCCAGAAAAACCGCATAGGGCAGGGATGGAGCTGTTGGAGAAGAAAGTATTAAAATTAAGAAGATATAAGGTTGTTGGTATAGATTTCACCAATAGGAGCGAAGGGTTGTATTTATAGAGAAGGAAGGACTATTTGGTGAAACATATGTTCAAGTGTGTTCAAAAATTGGTTGGGACGACATTCCGGAATGTGTGTAGGTTCTTTAATTAGTTGCTCCAAAATCGTTGAGAATACTGAAAGAATTCAGGGCTTCCTCTTCCACCTAAATTCAAGCTTGGAGGAACCCATCCCATTCAGTGTTGTTGTACATTGAAATCCCCTAAATTAGAGGACCTCAGATTTGGAATGAGAGATTATGGACAGTTCAAAAGGCATGAAAATCGTTTCTGTTAGGAAAAGGAGAAAGCACAAGATTATTGTAGTAGAAGGAAGAAAGATTTTTAAGCCACAGAACATCTAAGTTAGAAGATTCGAGATTATCGAGACGTGTTATAGGGTGTTATGTTTACATAGGACATACTCCACCCTCTCAGACGGAAATTAGAAAATAAGTTATAGTTGGATATATTAAACGAGTTAGAGGATGAAATCTTAGCCATATGGGTCTCAGACAAGAGCAAAAAATTGGTTTAGACGTTAGAGATGGTTATTCCACGCGAATGCAGAGTTAGAGTCTCAAAAGCCCACTGGCAGGACAAAGGCAATAGAAAGCCCCAGAAAAGCGCAAATCTGCTATTATACACGCACATACAATTAAAAAAAAAAA
>JABUQX010031258.1:17500-25000 GCA_015478945.1 Trachelipus rathkii | reverse complement strand
CACTAAATGACAACGCCTCAAAAATCCAATCCTCCACCACAATGATCAAAAAAAGCTGAACAACATAATAAACCTTTATATCCCTCATCACACCTCACCTCACTGTCCCAGAAATAACACACCAAATCTAACACGCATCACAAACCTCCCAAACCTCATAATGGGAGGAGATTTCAAGGCCCACCACCCTACATGGTACAAAGACCAAAACACAGAAAATAGAGGAACCCACTCAATATCAAATCTAGATCACCTTAACATCCTCAACAATAGAAATTTTCACCACCAGAATTTCACCCCAACTAAACCAATCAAAACACATCCAGACCTAACATTTTGTTCACCAAATCTACACACAAACTCCATGGAACTTCAACAGACTAGACTCTGACCCATCTCCATAATTATGAAAATACAAAATACTAACAAACTACCACTCGTTTCTGTGAAAACATATACAATACAAAAAAAGCGACTGGCAAAATTCTCTGAACTCATAGAAAACAACCATTACAAACTATAACCATCTCAACAACTCAACTAAATACAGTTCTCAACAAACTTCACTTCACTAATCAAAAAAGCAGTTAACAAACACTATCTCAGGGATACCTCAAAAACATACAACCAACATACACATGAAATCTAACCTGATTAAAAAATCAGCACAGCAAACAATAACCCAAATTAATAATTTAAACACACAAACCACAAACTTAACACAAGCACACATCTCAAAACAACTTCAAACATTTCTAACAAAAAACTTTGAACACAAATAACAATAGAATGTGGAAACACAATAAAATTCTGATTTTTATGAAAAATGCAAAAAAAATCTCCCACACATGAATCCATAAAAAATCCAAACTTTCAACTCCCACAAACAACAATAACAATGCAAACATCCGTCACTAACAACAAAACAAGTTATAAACCTACTCACCACAAAACAAATACATCGAAATCCCTTAAGAAAATAAAAAAGTAATCACTACTAAACAATAGAAGGATAACACCAAATTACACAAAAAAACACCATTAAAAAAAAAACTTAAAAACTCACCAGCACCAGACCTGACAACATCTCAAATATACACGTAAAACTTAGGGCAAACACCCATGTTATAGCACAATTTAAACTGCTCCATTAAAATAATTTTATTCCTCCTACATTCTGCGAAAAGAGCAAGTTCATCATTCCAAAACTAAAACCAGAAAGGACTCTCAACCCACCCCTATCGTCCAATCTCATGCTTAACACATATGTTACTTCAGAAATTCATACTAAACCAATAATTAAAAACACACATGTCCCAAAACAAAACGCTTTAACAACGGTTGCAGCAAAACCACTCAAACACAACTGCTCTCACAAACACCATTTCAACCAAAAATAAATAGCTTAAATCTCAGCCCCCACAAACAAGCTATTATAGCAATGATATTTAAACCAAAGCTGTTTGATACAGTCCAAGACAGCCATCTAATTCCACAAATAATACATCAAACTTCCCCACTGAATTTAGAGAATGGCTACTCAACCTTTCCTATAAACAGATAAACCAACAAGAAATATCAAAAATGTGGTACCTAAGGAGCAATCCTATCCCTTCCTTATTTCACAGCCGGACCGTACCAAAACCCACCAAACACATCACACAAATATTAACAACCTAGCGGCAAATGACATCATCATAACTTACCACACACCAGAACCTAACCAATATTTATAACTCAACAATACATTCAACAAATTTCAACTTGTGTTAACTGACACAGAATGTCTGCCTTCACCTAACAATCATCTATCATAATATTACAAAGACTGCAACTTGCACTACTAACTCCCAATATTTTTAAACAAACATAGCTATCCAATAAACAAACACACAAAATTCTGGGGTACACTGAAAACAACCACCTAACCTTAATGAAGCATAACACATATATAGGAATAAAAAGAACATAGCTAGCATGTACACTTAATAACATAAACAAAATATCCATCACCATCTACAAACAAATACATCTGTCCAACCCTAAATTATGTACATCACCTATATGGCGCCCATTATTACCAGGGAAACTGAGAAATTCACAATTCACCCAAACAAGCACTCAGAATTTATAACAGGTGCACAACTATAACTCCGACAACAACATTACATGAAGAAACAAAATATTACCCATAGATAAACATTTAGAAATGATAGCACACAGTTCTGGCTAAACAAACACCTCAACACCCATGACACACTGCACTTTCCAACCCTACTAACCACAGGTTAAACAACCTCCATCTTCCCCAGCCTTATTATAAAAACAAATCCTAAACAACATCTGGCCCCACATATGAAATTATTTAAGAAACCTACAACCAAACAATATACTAAATGACATCACCAGAAATTGATCTTGAATTCAACTCTTTCTGTTAACAGTTCCCAATTCATCTTTGGCCAAGACTAGATCGTTGCACCAAACCTGCATATAAATATTACGGTTTAAACTTAAACAGGACCACATCCAAATAATCTGACAAAATGCAACCAGGCCCTGGAGACTGTGTCTCACTTCCTCCAAGAGTGTCCTACCTCGTACAGAGCAATCTGGCATCACAAATTTAAGCGATTCTTTGCCGAGGAGCCGACTTGGGTGGAGATATCTTAGCGAGGATTGGCACTCTGAAGGAGGGTGAGCAAGGGTGGAAAAGTAAAAAAAAAAAAAGTTAGTATATATTATACTATATTAATATATATATATATTATATATATGATATATATAATATATATATATATATATATATATATATTATATATATATATATATATATATATATGATTATATATAATATATATTAGAGGTGTACCGTATTCCGGCCGGAATTCCGGCCGGAATTTAGCATTTTTTTCGGTTCGGTTCCTGGACGAATTTGAAAATTCGCCGGAACCGGAATATAATGCACATTGATATTAACATTTCTGGGAGAGATTTTATTTTGCATAACCCATAGCCATCTTTAACAATAATGGTAGCTTGTGTTAGATTCTAAGTTCATACACAGTGTATTACTACCTAAGTATTATATGAAATTAATTTACTCAATATCTCAAATAGTATGATATCACAGTATATAATATAATATTTTTACTATGGGATAATAAGATACTCATTAAATTAAATTAAACAAATTATATATATATATCTATATATTATAATATATATTATATAATATTATATATATATTATATTATATATTATATATATATAATAATTATATATTATATATATATATATATATATATATATATGCAAAGGATAAATAGTCAGTTTGAATAGCCAGTGAGTAGTTAAAGAAATAAATGACTCGTTTGAATATTTAGCTATCCATATATCTGTAGTTAATGATATCTGATCAGCTTAGATAATTCTCGAATTACTGTGATCTCAATTTACCTATATTGAAGTTGGTAACATCATCTCTACAAAAAAATATTTTCTACTAGAAATAAGATATTTTGGTTGAAGATGGGCAACAAGTTTTATGAGTCCCTGCTTTTCAGTGATTGTGAATGGCTGGTTACTCATTGCAATAAAAAAATTTATTTTCTTATTTAAAGAATTGCTGTGATTGGGTCATTGATATGAAATTTTGGGGGGAAGAATTTCATCAAGGCATATGTTGCACGGCTTCGAAATGTTCGACTATTTGGGGTGTCCAAGTGTTCTAGAAAAAAACAGGATTATTCCATTTCAATTACTAAATTTTTGACTTTCGATATTCTTTCCCCCGGGTGGGATTGATTTTTACATATAGTTATGAAGTGGTTGTATTAAATGTTTTTGGTGAACTACTTCTTTTTTTGTGGCATATTTTTGACATCTATTAAAAATTTTGTAACATTATTAATAATAAAAAAATGCTTTTACGATGAATTGGCAATTTTAAAACAATTTTGTGAGGTTATTTATTATTATGACAAATCTATCATAATCTGTTGAATAATTTATATATATATATATATATATATATATATTATATATATATAATTATATATATTGATATTATATATATTATATATATATATAATAATATAATATATATATATATAATATATATATATATATATATGAAAGTTATAAGAATTATTATTTTTACATTTCTTTATGTTTAAGAGAAGTTCAGTTAGAAATATTCCGTTCGGCCGAATTCCGGCCAGAATTTTTTTTTGTGATTCCAGTAATGCCGGTTCCGGCCGGAACCGAAAATTTCAGTTCCGATACCCCTAAATATTATATATATATTATATATTATTTATATATATATATATATATATATATATATTATATATATTATATATATATTTATATTTATATATATATATTTATATATATATATATATATATATTATATTATATATTATATATTATATATATATATATATATATATATATATATTATATAATATATAATATTTATATATATATTATATAAATATATATATATATAACTATATATATATATTATATATATATATTATATTTATATATTAGATGTACGACTGGGCAAATGCCAGTGGGCAGCATTATTTAAAATGGGATTCTGTCCAGGGCATTGCCATTTCTAAAATGCGACAAAACTGGGCTTTATAAATTATCAGTAAAGGATGAATTATTTACAGCTTTTAAAAAAAACATTCAATTTTACAAAAATTTTTCTTTTGATTTGTATTTAGTATTTTTTAATCTTTCATCATCATCATCACCACCTTCTCTCCCCAAGACTGGGGTAAAGTGCCAACATGCACCGGAAGAGATAGTAGAAAGATATAGCAATTAGAAAATTAGCAGCATTACGTCCTCTGGACAAGTTATTAACGCCCCACACGAACGGGAGTCGATCAAAAAAAAAAAAATTTTCACAGGTTGCATCTATGATAATAGATGTTCTAAGGTCGAAATGAATTTTTTTTTTTTTTTTTTTTTTTTTTAACCTTCTGGGGCGAAAAATAATATAATAATATTGAAAGGTATTTACACCGCATGTAGGGGGCTTCGAAGCGACAGGGAAAGGGGGGGACGTTTTCCAATACCCCGTAGGGGAGGGCGAGGAGCCCCGCGACAAAAAACCCAAATACAAAGAGCAGGGGTTCGAGACCTCCCGGAGGGGGGCGAAATAGTCCTACCCAGTAGTTCCCCGGAAGGCCGAGAGACCCCGACTCCTGCATCGGTGCGGTAATACCCTTGGGGTGATTCTTTAATTTACATTCCTTACATAAAATCTTCCAGGATTCCAAAAATTGTATTCTTTTCGGCTGTAGCTATTGATGGAATCTTGATATTGTTTTTATTTTTTGATTTTTTTTTAATTTTTTTTTTTCATTTCGACCTTAAAACGTCTTTTATGTATCATAGAGGCTACTTGTGAAAAATTTTTTTTTTTTTTGAAATCGAGCTCCGTTTCGTGTGGGCGTTAAGTAACTCTTACCCAGTTCTCTTTTATCTTTTAGTGAGAACTGTTACAGTTCAAAAAATTCCCTTAGAGCTTACGGGATCGCAACAGACCGTCACAATGGCATTTCGTAAACATTAGAAAACATTAGAATAAAAGACAGTAAGAAAGCCACAATGGGCCTATTCAGACTGTCTCAGTCAAACAACAGAACCAATCACCAAACAACATGTTCATGCAATCACAAAGCACCCTAGGGCTTGTCAAATAACTTACAGTTAGTATACACAAGTCTAAAAACATGCCCATGCATATCCACAAATACTAGGGTTGTCAATAACTTAATAGTATACACAAGTTACAACTAAAAGGAAAAAAAACTATAGCTATAGTACATGCCACCACAATAACAAGCTTTAATAACTTTATAGTACATGTGCAGGTTAACCTTAATAACATTACTGTAACTAAAAACCGCTAATTTGGCTTAATAAAATTAATATATGGATAACCCAAACCATCCATAGTACATATCATCGTTCTATAATGTGCATCGTCATACTAAACACATTCTATGCAAACAATTAAAATTTAACAACCTATTTGCTGAATGAATGCTTTTCTTCTTAATTTTTTACTTGACCCTGGTCTCGTCGTGTGCTCTACTATGAAGAATTTATTGGTCTCTGTATTATAAATAGATGTAAATATTTGTAATAGTATCATTATCCCCATCTGAGAATCTGCTTTCTACAGAACATTCTAAACCTTTCAGCCTCTCTCCATAGCTTATACCCGTTCAACAGAAATATCACTCTTAGTGTCTCTACATGCGCCTCTTCTAGCATATCTAAGTCTTTTTAATAGGACCCTAAAACTGAGTGCACAATACTTAATACTGACCTAACATTAGCTATTATACAAGTTTCTTATACTCTTGTGTCTCTGTAAACAATCATTTACGAATTATATTATGCAGATTCTTATTAGCTTTATTCTTGACTTCCAACACTGATTAGTACTTTTCAAATTACTGCTATATAATCACACCTAATCTTTTTCTTGATCCATTACTCAGCACTCCATTCATATCGTAGTTAAACTTTTATTTGAGTACCTAGATGAAGAAACTTAATTCATTCATGTTTACATTTGACTTAGCTGCCCACCAAGAAGTTTAATCAAGACCATTTTGAATATTTATACATCTTTCACTATTCCTTACTGAGGTAGCCACTTTGGTATCATCTGCAAACTTAGAAAAATTACATTTAAGTCCTTAGTCTAAAGTCATTTTATATAGGTATATGATGAACAATAGTTTATCCCAAAACTGAACCCTGTGGAACACTCTTACACTATTTCCAGTGATGACAGATGCCGTTTAGTTATACACAACTGTTTTCTATCCACAACCACTCTTTATCAAACCATGTATTCACTCACCATATTTAATTCGCCATAACGTTCATCAACCATATGTTGGGAACCTTATCAAAAGCTTTGCTTAAAGTCTAAATATTAAATATCAAGATATATAGCAAGCTTTTGATAAGCTTCCCACATAGGCTGATGATTATTTGCCGAGTCAAGGCACAGGTGCGGCCACAACATACCCCACTCACAAAAAACCCCGAATCACTCCTATTATGCACCTTTTTCTCGCCTATTGTCCAACTCACATTTCTATTTTCTAGGCATATCGCTTTACTGATCAAGTCCACTTTTTCTGTCGGTCTTTCCCAGCAGGTCGATTCTCAGAAAACACACTATACATCGCTTAACAATCCAACGACTATCATTCATCCTTTTCCACATGACCAAATCATCTCAACGTACTTTCATTTTCTCTCATTTACCCTTTCTTCAAACCACAAAACTCTCTAACATGTTCATTTCTCATTTTATCAATTTTCACCACGTACACGTTCCTAAGATTGTCATTGAACACATTGACTTTACGTCTATTACTTCTTATTCAAGACCATAGTCTCATTACTATATTTAACACAGGTAACAAATACCCTCATGTAAGACCCTAGCGT
>JABUQX010031258.1:7500-12500 GCA_015478945.1 Trachelipus rathkii | reverse complement strand
TCATTCATACGTAGTCCTAAACGCACCTTGTTCTTCACCAATCAGTCTTCAGTCACTTGGCGCACTCTTTCGACAAAATACCAAAATATTTCTTCCCTTAACACTCAATAACTAATTCCCTATAATTTCATACAGTTTCCTTTATCTATTTACCTTATATAAAGCGGTAACTATTACTGCTCTCTTCAATCCTCGGAACTTATACCTGCTAACGCTTATTACAGAACTTTCAAACAATCAATCAGAAAACTTGCCTCGTTCTTGATCATATTCACCAGTAATTTCATCTATACCTGCAGATTACCATTCTTCAACTTCTCATCTACCATTTCCTTCAACTTCTCACTCACTTCATTCCACAAAAATACCTATTCTTCTTGCACCATCAAACCACAACACACATTCATTATCACTTTTTCATTACTGCCAATATTATAAAGATTTTCGAAGTTTGTTCTTAATTCCACGTCCCCTCATATCCATTTCATCAGTTACAAACTCACCATCTCTATTTTTCTGAGCAGGTTCCCTTTATTCTAATTTTTAACTTTCACTTCCTTCCAGAAGAGCTTTCCTATTCCCTTGATCTCCATTCATTCTCCTTCCAAACTTTTCATTTACCTCTTCTTTCCTCTTATGTACGCATATTTTAGCATTTCTTTTTTCCTCCTTAATATTTAATCCAAGCAATCTTTCTTTTGAAACTTCATATTTGCTTTTAGTTACAATCAACCCGCTTTTTTTACTTTTAACGCTGCATAACCTCTTATGCTCACCACTTCATGTTCGCATTCTTACTTCCTACTTTGTTAGCACACCCACATACTTCTTTTGCACTGCTACAATTGCTTTCCAGATTTGTATTGTTTTCAGCTTTTCCCATTCAACGAATTTACTTGCGAAGCGTTCTTACATAACTTATCTTATTACCTTGTTCACTATAATTCTCACTCTTATTTTACCCCTCTTCCTTACGTGTATCACCTTCTCTCCATTCCAGGTCCCCACTAATTAATTTTACATAGAAACATTACTCGGAGCGATGAACCCATTTTAAAACTCACTGATATTAAATCTAACACGTATACTCTCAACATATCATTTCTTCACGAACACAATCAATCATACTTCATTCGATACCATTCTCTACATACACCAACTTAGTATACTTGGATACCTATTGTGTTTAAAGAAAGTATTACTTACACAACCTCTCTCTTCCTACACAGAAATCAATCAACTTCCTACCATTCTCATTTTTACCCGCACCCTAAAACCACCTGTTATACCATTCTTTTTTTTGATCCATAATATATATTATATATATATCATATATTATATTATATATATATATATATTATATTTATATTATATTATTATAAACCCCAACGTGTAGGATATATACTTATATATATATAACTATATATATAGATATATACACGTGTTATATATGAAAATCGGCGATAATTACAATATTAGGCTAGAAGGGTATGGGTAATACTGTATAATTTAAAACATCTTTATTATAATGTAAAAGAGGTAATTTAAAAAAACAAAAAAAACCTTTTGTTTTAAAAAACAAAACCGTTTTTTTTTGCAAAAAAAAACCAAATTAAAAAAAACAGTTTTTTTCACAACCCTAATTACATATTAAGTAGTATAGTTTAGTTAGATTCTGTGATGTTAGGTTGCGTTAAATCAGTGCTCCCTTTGGTTAAGTGAGGTGATGTGTGTTTGCTTAGTTGATTGTTGTTTATTTACTTATTTATTCTATCCCTTAATAAGTTTTTTTTTTATTTATTAAGTGTTTTTCCATTTTATTAATTTGAAATGTTTTAATATTTGAAGACGCTGTATCTTATATCGTAAAGATAAGTATTTTGTTTTAATCTTTGATTTTTTTTTTTTTTTAACCTTTTATTTTATGACAGCTAGTTGTAGCTAGTTTTAAAAAATAATTCAATGTCATTTATTTTAAAATACATGTAGGTTAGTTAGTTTAGATAATGTAGTTAGTTTAATTCACTCTTAAACCACTATTGTTTTTACCTATGTGCTTACGAAACGTAAGAAATGCTAAAGTTTTTTTTTTTTTTTTGACAAATCTATCACAAATATAGGAAAATGCTCACCAAAGGTGTGGAATTTCCTAAATTCTGTAAGGTTGCTATTTCCTGTGCTTGCCAAATTTAGGAAAGTGCTTATGAAAAAATATAAACAAACAAGATGGCAGCATAGTAGGTCCATTTGATATGATTTATGTTTCATTCATAAAATTAGCTTCAAATCTAATTTCTTCCAAATTGATAAACTCCATCACAATAGTTGATCAATTATTTGTAATATAAACCACTTGTTATTTTTTTTTATTTGTTCATTTCAAAACCACATGCTCCATAACAACAGCTGATCAAAATATTTGTAAACAAACTTTTTGACATTTTTATCTTCAACTCCTACAATTTTTTTCGAAATGACTTCAAACTTGAAATATGCATAGATGGGTCCATTACCTTCAAGATGCACAACATTTATTTATTTTATTTTTTAATTTGTACTGAGCAATGTCAAAATCCAAAACCCACTTTTTTTGTTTTTAAAATGAAAAATTGCGATAATTTTTTTTTCTGCTCATGCGATCTGGATGAAATTTTCAGAGCATATGTAGTCGAGGGAGATGCACATTTTTTACTTAGATAATTTCCTTGTATATGCAGTAGTTTTGGATTTGTTCATGGAACAAATTTTTCAAAAAAAAATTTTTGGAAATTTTTCTTTTGAGTACGGTATACAAAAAAAATTATCTAAGTAAAAAAGATGCATCTCACCTGACTATAAAATCCTGAAAATTTGATATTGATTAGACAAGTAAGAAAAAAATTATATATCAATATTTCACTTTTCCAAAAAAAAAAAAAAAAAATTTTTGGAAAAGTGAAATTTTTTTTTTTTTTTTGTCTGAGTAAAAGAAATGTTCTGCTTGAGTTAAGGCCAGATAACTATTTAGAACCAGCTACAGCTCCCTCTTTTCATTTTAAAACAGTCAAATAGATCGATCCAGATTCCAGATTCAGACAAATAGAAAAAAAAAAATTTCACTTTTCCAAAAAAATTTTTTTTTTTTGGAAAAGTGAAATATTGATATATATTTTTTTCTACTTGTCTAATCAATATCAAATTTTCAGGATTTTATAGTCAGGTGAGATGCATCTTTTTTACTTAGATAATTTTCTTTTGGTTAACGTTATTCAAAAGAAAAATTTCCAAAAATTTGTTTGAATTTGTTCCATGAACAAATCAAAAACTAATGCATTATACAAGGAAATATCTAAGTAAAAAATGTGCATCTCCCTCGACTACATATGCTCTGAAAATTTCATCCAGATTGCATGAGCAGAAAAAAAAAATTATCGCAATTTTTCATTTTTAAAAAACAAAAAAAGTGGGTTTTGGATTTTGACATTGCTCAGTACAAATTAAAAAATAAAATAAATAAATGTTGTGCATCTTGAAGGTAAATGGACCATCTATGGCATTATTTCAAGTTTTGAAAGTCATTCGAAAAAAATTGTAGGAGTTGAAGATAAAAATGTCAAAAAGTTTGTTTACAAATATTTTGATCAGCTGTTGTTATGGAGCATGTGGTTTTGAAATGAACAAATAAAAAAATATAACAAGTGGTTTATATTACAAATAATTGATCAACTATTGTGCATGGAGTTTATCAATTTGGAAGAAATTCAGATTTGAAGCTAATTTTAATTGAATGAAACATTAAATATTAAATGACCTACCTGATGCCGGTATAATTGTTTATATTTTTTCATAAGCACTTTCCTAAATTTGGCAAGCACAGGAAATAGCAACCTTACAGAATTTAGGAAATTCCACACCTTTAGGTGAGCATTTTCTATATTTGTGACTAGAATTTGTCAAAAATAAAAAACAAACTTTAGATTTCTACGGTTTTCGTTAAGCACTAGGTAAAAAACAATAGTGGTTTAAGAGTGAATTAAATAACTACATTAGCTAAACTAACTAACCTACATGTATTTTAAAATAAATGACATTGAATTATTTTTTAAAACTAGCTACAACTAGCTGTCATAAACTAAAAGGTTAAAAAAAAAAATAAACCAAAAATAAAAAAATAAATTCTTTAAAAAAAGGCATGTATTATTAATAATTTTGGCCACCATTACCAATTAATTAAAATGAAAAACACTTAAAAGATAAATAAAACACGTACAAATAATCCAAATTAACAAATAAAAAAAAACAATTAAACTAAGCAAACAACACATTACATCACTTAACCAAAGGGAGCACTGATTTAACGCAACCTAACATCACAGAATCTAACTAAACTATACTACTTAATATGTAATTAGGGTTGTGAAAAAAACTGTTTTTTTTTTAATTTGGTTTTTTTTTTGCAAAAAAAAACGGTTTTTTTAACAAAATTTTTTTTTTTGGTTTTTTTTTTAAAATTACCTCTTTTTTATGTATTATTAAAGATGTTTTAAATTATACAGTATTACATAACCCCTTTTCTAGGCCTACAATAATTGAATGGTGGAGCGGAATTGACTCAGGTGTGTGGGTTTATATAAGTATATATATATATATATTATATACTATATATATATATATATATATATATATATATATATATATATATTATATATATATATACTATATATATATATATATATATATATGATCAAAAAAAGGATGGTATAACAGGTGGT
The DNA here is from genome assembly GCA_015478945.1 of Trachelipus rathkii. Lineage (NCBI taxonomy): Eukaryota > Metazoa > Arthropoda > Malacostraca > Isopoda > Trachelipodidae > Trachelipus > Trachelipus rathkii. The sequence continues at coordinate 7,749 of JABUQX010031258.1, read as the reverse complement.
TTTAGGGTGTCAGGAGAAAATGAGAATGGTAGGAAGGTGATGGAATTTCTGTGAAGGAGAGAGAGGTATGTGTGTAAGTATACTTTCTTTAAAACACAATAGTAGCCAAAGTAGACTAGAGTTTGCGTGGTAGGTAGAGATGGTTATCGAAGTGAAAGTATGATTGATTTTGTGATTCGTGAAAGAAGGAGTGTTGAAGTATGTGGTAGATGTTAAATCAGTGAGGTGTTTAGGAATGGGATTAATATA
>JABUQX010031258.1:0-2500 GCA_015478945.1 Trachelipus rathkii | reverse complement strand
ATACTATATTAGATATATATATATATATATATAATATATATATTATATATATATATATATATATATATAATAAGATTACAATGCCTTAATAAGAGACTAGTAGATTCTGGTGCTTATCGTTAGCTGATGAATAATGAATTAAGGGTGTGGAGGGAACACTTCGAAATTGCATAGCATTGGGCACTTAATGAAGAGGATTAGATAGTAAATGTGTGTTTGGATTTGATGGTGCAAGAAGGAATAAGTATTTTTTGGTGTGTATGGGATAAGGTGATTAGTAAGGAGGACTGTGGTAATGGGTAGAGTGGGAAAGCTGAAGAATGGTAAATTCTTGCAGGTATAGATGAAATTAACGGTGAAATGATCAAAGTGTATAGGCGGTATGGTGATTGATTGGATTTGAAGTTGTGTAACAAAGCGTTTGTGGAGGTATAGTTCCGAGGAATTGGAGGACAGCGTAATATGAGGGTAAGGGGGATAACTGGTAACTGTAGAAATTACTAGGGGGAGATTAAGCTTAAGTGGTGTTGTTAGGAAGATATAAACGGTATTTGGTCGAAAAGGTGCATCGAGTGATGAAGGCTGATTAGGTGAAAGAACAAGTGCATTTAGAAGTGGTAGAAGGGGATGTTGTGATCAAATCTATTACATTGAACAAAATGAAGGAGAAATGAGACAGAAGAAGAATAGTTCTTTATTTAGGTTTATGGATTATGCAAAGGTGTACTGATCGGATTAATGTAGGAAGCTTAGTGGCAGTATAAGTAAATATGTGTTGTGGTAGGCATCTGAATGGAATAAGAAGTATCGTATGCCGATAGGGAGCTTGTGTAAGAATGAATGAATCAAAAGTGATTGTTTAATATTAATAGCGGAGTGAGTTGGGATGTGTTATGTTCCTCGTTATTCAATTTGTATGTGGATGGAGTTATGAAGAATTTAGAGTAGGGGTGGCAAGGGTGGGTGGATAGAATGGATGAGAATGGAAGAGAGTGGAGGGTTGCGCCTACCTATTATATGCGAATGATTTGGGTTATGTTGACAATCTTAGAGTTTAAGAAGATAGTAGTAGAGATTTGCCACAGGGGTGTAAAAGTAGGGGTTTGAAAGTAACGTAGATAAGAGTTAGGTTATGATTGAGAGTGAGGACAGTCCTCGGCGGTGTGAAGTTATGTCAGATGGTGAGCAGCCGGAACAAGTGTCTGAGTTACAATATAGTAGTATTTTGGAATGAAAAGGAAATGGATGATGGCGACTGTGTCGAAAAGTGGTGAATGACTAGAAATGTGGCGATGGAGCAACAATTTTATGTGGATGTAAAAGGGACAAGTCTTGAGTTACGCTAGGTCTATATTGAAGGTTATGTTGTTACTTGTGTTTAAAGTATCAGTATGAGACTATGTTCTAGGAGGAATAAGAAGTATAGATCTAAGTACAATGTGTGTTCAGATGGACAATTTAGGAGCGTGTTAGGTGAGAAGAATTGATAAATGAGAAATGAACGATTAGAGAGTTTGTGTGGTGTGAAGAAAGGGGTAAATGAGAGAATAATGAAAGTTACTTTGGATGACTTGGTCATGTTTTTGGAAAGAATTGGATTGATAGTTAGGTTTGGTTAGCGGATGTTTAGTTGGTGGTGTGCTTGGGAAATTCGATGGCTGGGAGACCGTAGAAAAGTGGATTGAGTCAGTAAAGGAATGCTAGAAGGAGAGGAATGTGAGTTTGGAAGAGGCGAGAAGAAGGTGCAATATAGGACGTGATTCGGGGTTTTGGTGAGGGGGTTATGGTTGTGGCCACCCTGTTGCCTTGACTCGCAATAACTTCATCAGCCTTATTTGGGGAACTTATCAAAAGATTTGCTATAATCTTGATATTATATTATTAGACTTTAGCAAATTTTGATAAGGTCCCACATCATGAGACTGATGAGTATTGCGATGAATATAGGTGGAGTGATACGCATTGGTTTGGATTAAGGATGGTTGTGGATAGAAAACAGTGTGTATAACTAAACGGCAATGTCTCATGGGAAAATAGTGAAAGAGTGGATTGTCACAGCGGTCAGTGTTGGATAACTATTGTTCATATATACCTATATAAAGAATTGAGACCCAAGGATTTAAGCGTAAGCTTTCAAGTTGCCAGATGATACCAAAGTGGTACCTAAGTAAGGATAGTGAAGATGTAATAAATATTCAAAAGTGGGTCTTTGATTAATTCTTGGGTGGCAGATAAGTGGCAAAGAAATGAATGAATTAAGTTTCTTATCTAGCTTCCTAATAAAAGTTAATACTTATGAACGGGATTGGCTGTGAGTATGTGATCAAGAAAAGATTTTAGGTGTGATTATAAGCAGTATTGAAAGTAGGCTAATCAGTGTTTGTAAAGGCAAGAAATAAGCTAATAAGATTTGCTGGCATAATAATTGGTGATTATTGTTTACAAGACAGGAGAGTTATAAGAACTGATAATAGCTATTGTTATAGTGCCATATTAGGTT
>JABUQX010031257.1:12500-35827 GCA_015478945.1 Trachelipus rathkii | reverse complement strand
GGGAGAGAGAGAAGAGAGAGATGAGACGAGAATAGAGCGAGAGAGTTCGCCAAAGAGAGAACAGAGAGAGGATAGAACCCCTAGGGAAGAGGATGGAGAGAGACCCAGAAGAGAAGAGAAAGAGAAAAGACATACAGAGCACCACTACCCTAGCTGTTCTTTTCAAATTCCTAAAAGGAGTTTCGAAAATTTATTTAAAAGAAAAAAATAATTTAATACTATTTTGAAGGTCATTCAGTAACTTGAACTCTGCTAAAAATATCCTTCCCTCATCGTTTTTTTCTTCAATGGCAAATGCAAGATACTGTCCCTCAGTATTCCGGATACTTAAAAAAGGCTTCTTTATATTCTTATGTAAATTACTTACAACACACATATACCACCATTACAAACACACACCACAGCCTACACAGACGTACCGAGCACACACCACACACACATATATATAGCTATATAGTAATATATATATAATAGTATTATATATATATATATATAATATATAGTATATATTATATGATTATTCAGTATATTATTATATCATACGTATAATATATACTATAATAATATATATATATATATATATTACAGTTGCTACCACTCCACAGGGACCCATTTCAAGGAGACTCAGAAAAGTGCAAAGAAATCCCATCCAGCTCGAAGTTGAACACAGCAGTTCTCTCAGTTATGAACGGCAAAACCTGCGGTTTAATAAGCGAAATATTAAATAGAGTTTGGAAGAAAGAGCAAGACTGAAATGAATTGTATACACGACAAAGATATCTTGGAAGAAAAGGCCACCAAGTCGAACAAGAATGGAGTTCTAATTCCACACAAAATTTACTGGAAATTAAGAGCACCCTTGTGCACAAAATAGTTTCAGTTTCAGTGGCAATAGATGAAATAAGCGAAATCACCAACCCCCTCTGCACATGTCGTTGTGGAAATACCCATATACATGAGATTAGAGCTCCAACATAACTTCAAAAAATAGACGGTCAAAAGAGTTAGAGAGGTAAGGAACATGTTCGTTTCTTAATCAACTTTTTCGAAAAGATGGGTGGAAACTGGTTCCCCTGACCCCGACAGAGTAAGAACTATGTATTCCAAACTAGGGAGCAGAAATAAAGTCCCCTCTGTATGGTTGAGAGTTAACTGTTTGGATGAACAAAGCTCGCAACATGAGGCACACGACTCAGCTTCTTTTAGACACCTTATCAACCGCTGCATATGAGGTTTACTAAGACAGTTTCTCTTTTTAATATTCGAGACGCGCGAAATGATTACCTGTACTTTCGCAGGTAAACAATAGAGCAGTGGAAAGGATACAATATTTGTGAGGATTTTAGAGAAGGAGATATGAAAAAGGTTTGAGTTTTTAAGGAGTTGAATTTCACAAGGATGAGCTCAACACCGGAGAGAGTGTGTGAGAGTTGGCTAGAATAGAATCTGGGCAATGTGACCCCAGCGAGGTCCGTCTAAAATGTAAAAACAGCCACGGAATAGAGTGTGAAACCTGAGAGAGAAAAATGGAGAGTGGGACTGGTATATGTGCCCGTAAACATGAATGAGTTAGAAATTGATTTGAGGTTCTCATTAAAGAAATGTTATCTAGAATATAGTTGGATAAAAACAGATTCCACGAGAACGAGCGCATGACAGTGAAGAAGGGGAAGTGCCTCCGTCAGCTAAAACTTCCGAATCATGAAGAAATTTAAGAAAAAACTAAGCATGAGTTAAGGGCAACAGTTAGAAGGAAGACGAGCTAAGAAGGCATCAACGCATGTCTTACATACTCTGTTGAAATTCTTTTATATGTCAAACGCCTGCTAACGAGTCTTCGAATAGTTCCTAAAAGCAGAAGACCATAAGCTGTGTGGATAATGAAAAGCATGGGTCCCACCAATGAGTGAGTGACCGATTAAATGCCATATTGATCCCGACGAAAAAGGAAATTAGATTCCAGATTGTCCAGAATATGAGAGTATAAGAATAATTCTCATAGTTTACACCCCAATATACCAAGTGACAGCTATAAGGTGATAGTTGGAAGCTGTCAAAGAAAACGGCTACCATTCCTCCGGAAATAGGTGGGAATACGCTCGCGCGTTCCAGAAGGGAGAAAAAAAGAATTGGTTACGTTAATATAGATTAGATTGAACAAGGGAACAGGTGTAAAGTTCAGAGGCACACGTTCTTAAAACACAGATCTTACCAATAGAATGCCATCTCTGGGGCTATAGACTTCCTAAATGCCAAGGATGTTAGAACTCCCTTTCACCCGATCATTTGTAATCTCGGGTAAAGATATGGGACACCTGAGGAGGAAAAAGAGAAGGAAGAGGAATGACAGAATCATCCAAGGTTGAGTAAGAGGAAAATGAGCCCCTTAAGTCGATAGATATATATAATATATATATATATTATATAGTATATATATATACTATATATATAATAATAGATTATGTATATACCTATATATATAATAATATATAAATATGTATATATAGTAGAATTATAGTATATATACATCGTATGGACAGTTATCGAATCATATTGGAGAGTCAGGTTGACAGGGCTAGCAACCCTGCCCTTCACCGTTTGAAACAGCTTTTTGCTTGTACAACTCCAGGACCAGCGTCCGGCAAACTTATGCGTCTAGGAACACGATGCTTTGGAGACTCTGTGAGAACGAGTTTCAGGCCAACATGGACGATGTAGTTCCCCTAAGGTGAAAACTTTACCGGAGAGTATGTAACTCTTGGACGTGAGATTGGAAACCATTGTGCCGAAAAAATAGTTTCTAGAGTGCTCTGAGGATCAAGAATTTCGAGAGCCATAAGAAAGAAGATACTGGTTCAATTGACAGAAGTGAAAGCTTACCTGGGAGATAACTAATAATATTAATAATAAATAATATATATAATAAAACTAATAAATAATAATAATATATAATAATGAATAATAATAATAATAATCAATCATTAATAATAATAATAATAATATATAATAATAAATAATTAATAATAAATAATAATAATAATAATAATAATTAATCAATAATATAATAAGCTACATTACATATATATATATTATTATATATACTAGTATATATATATAATATATATATATAGTATAATATATATATAATATAAATATATATATTATATATACTATATATATAGTAAATAATATATATATATATATATATATATATATATAGTATATATATATACTATATATATCTATATATATGGGTATATATAATTATATATATTATATATATATATATATTATAATATTATATATATATATTATATATAGTATATAATATATCATATATAGATGATTTTAGTAGTAAATAAATCATTAATATATAATGTGTAAGAGAGGAGAGAGAGTCGATACACATGCACACAACACAAACACTATACACATTACACACACTTGTATTTATATTAAAAACATACATAAAAATTAACTTTCATTTATATAGTATCAGGAATGCATTAGTGAGTTTTTTTCTTTTTATTTATCCTTTACTAATTTAGTCTGATTCTGAATGCGCTTGTGCCTTCAAATAACATCTCATGTAAATATTAAGTGTTTTGCCAGTAATTTGTAATATACTTAAACAAATGCCTGCGTATTTAGAAACCATTTTGAATTATAATAAATTAATATACGTCATATACTAATATCATACCTATATCATTATATATATCAGTACTATACCTATATTATATTATATATTATATAGTATATAATAATAATAGTATAGTATAATATTATATATATATATATAAATACTATAGAGCTATATATAGTACTATTATATATACTAATTTATTAGATAAATTATATATATATACTAATTATCTATTATCTATTCAGATATTTATAGCAAAATTAGGCATATATAATTATATATATATATATATATTTATATATAGTATTATATATATATATATAACCTCCTGGTGCGAATGGCCGAGAGGCTACATGTAGCTTCATCAGGATACTGAGGAGAAACAAAAATTCATTGGAATCAAATTAACGGTCAGATCGAAACCTTATACACGGAATTTAAAAATCTGCAAAGTCGATGGAGAAGTAGAGAAACTCCGAAGAGGAGAGTTTTCTAGGATAGAACATGGGATCGAACCCTGAAATCTCAGCTAAATTTTTGATTAAAGAGCTAGAGAGAGGAAAGGTGAGACAGGTTATGGGGAGATCTAGTCGTACCTAAGCTCTTCTCACCACAGGTGAAGGTGTGACGGATGGTGACTGTGAAAAAGAATGTCGTAATAGGATAGCTTAAATTAAGTTGATGATTAAAACAGTTTCAAGGCATAGAAATAGATTTGAGAGAGAGATTTTGAGAAGAGGGAGAGTTGACGAAGTTGACAAGCCTTATATAGAATACAATACTCCATTACAAGGCAAAAATCCCCATCTACAGAACAAGCAAAGCTGCGGTTGTGGATTAGTTCTGAAGGTTATCTGCAGAACACCCCAATCCCATTAGAAGACTTGGTTTACTTAAAAAGAAAAATGCAATTCTCAATAAAGATCATGAGGAGATCATCAAGAATATTTAAGATCAGAAGAAGGTTTTTAGGTGTGTGCTTTCTTACAATTAAATTGTGTGGAAGATTATAGTCGAGTAGATATATAGATAAAATATGTTTTTATGCATTGAAAACAGCCTTATTATATGCGTAGACAACTTATAGAAAGATCTCACAATGTCACTGCTCAGAAGTCACCCCTCCTTCTGAATATTACTATTCTGCTGTGTGCAGATAGACTCATCCGTGTGAGAGTCGTGAGAAGGGATAATGAATGGGTAGAATTAATTGAGAGTTTATTATGGAGGAAGTGACAATAGAGATCATAATGAAAGCAAAGAAAAAGAGTGTGAGAACATAACCTTGTAGGAAACTGACTACTATTGCCTGCTACTCGGCTCAATCGTAGAGCGACACGGAGCGCTATGAAAGGCCAGGCGCGATAGTTCGATCGCCTAGCCGGATCCTAGGTTAGAAATTAACCTAGAGGAGTTCACCTCAGAATACAGGGCGTATAGCCTTGACGATGGTGAACTTCATCTTAAAAAATACAATATAAAAAAAGACTTCATATAACATGCACTGCACATCCGATGACCCCCCCCCTATCCATATCATAATCATTCCACGGGGAGTCAAGAAGAGCGACCATAGAGTCCGACCACTTAATACCAAGAAAGGGCCAAAAAATGACTCTATTACCAGCATCGAGGGCCGTTTTCTACAGTAAAGACATGCATTGACAGTAAGTAAAAATACAGATATTATGAAGGGGGATCAGTGGAGGAGAGCGCGAGTTTTAGCTGTGAAATGAAGCTTTTTAACAGACTCTGTAAGGAAAGATTGTGCAAATTTTAAAGATAAATCATTTATCATCTGGGACGCATTCTCCAAGTTATATCAGAAAACTGCGGTAGAGGCAGCTGCATGCAATCCAGTATCAAGGATTCTTTTATCTAAGTAAAAAAAAAGGTAGGCGAGTTCAAAAAATTGCTATCTTCAAACCTAGAGAAAACCATTGGTTGAGGTGATGAGCATCAAATCACCCAAAATGATAATTCCAGAGAAGCTAGAAGGAGAATATGCTCTGTGTTGGAGTTTAGTTAGTAAACAGGAATATATCTATCTACTAATAGTGCTAGGAGATAAATAAATGTTCAGTAAAATGAGTTCTACGATTCACAAGCAGATCATAAATCATAAAGTAGAAAACACTAAGATTCCAAATAAGAACACAGGAGATAACCTCTGCCATGCCAGAAATTGAGAATGACGATAGTAGGAAAGGAACAGATTTATATATATATATATATATATATATATATATATATATATATATATATATATTATATATATTTATATATATATTATATATATATATATATATAAAGTTATAATCATATATATATATACTATATATATATATTATAATATATATATACTTATATATATATAATATATATATATTATATAATACCTATATAATATATAGCGCTATGAATACATATAATGAGTGTTTCCAGCATTTTATATGTGTTCTAAAAATTGTTTCAGCATTATTTACTTATGCGGATTTGTGTGACCTTAATTATTTCCTATATCGATTTTTGCACCTTTATATTTGCCTGTGTTGAAGAATTGGTATTTTTCGTCATTTCAATGATGTCACCTGTCAATAACGTACAATTTTACACAAGTTTTATGGTCCGATGATTCCTAATTTTTGTTACGTAAGCTTCAATGAAAACAAGGATAATATGGGGGGAAATTCTGCATAAAAAGGAAATGTGTCAAAATTGTGATTTAAATTTTATGATACAAGTCACATTTTTATTACGTTAATTTTTGTCCTAATATGAAAGACTTGAAAGAGTTAGTTTCACTTTTCTTTTACAAGATATTTGGAAAAGTTTCATCGTACCAAATTTTAATTTTTGAGGTGAAATAAATAACTGTTTTCTTTAATGGAAGTTATAATTATTTGTTTTACATGTAATTAATGCTACAGGTTTGAAAAGATAAATTTATAAAATCACCAAATTATGAAATAAAGTTAATCCTTTGATAAAATAATAAACTGTAATAAAGTTCATCCTTTATGGGCTCCTTTCAGATCGTCAGCAGGGCTTCATTAAGAAGCGATATATTGGCAATAATATTTTTTTAAAAGTTCACATTCATGGGCATTCCCCTGTTCTAGGAGGGTAAATGCTCTAGATAATTACTACCTAGGATCTGGAAGAGAGATCGAACCTTAGCTCCTCGCCTCTACCGATTGCCACGCGGTTGGATCTTTTCCTTCTCTATGATTTTTTGTTATAAGTATTTTAATTTCAGAATATAAAACAGACTAAAGATGTGAACCTTTATAAGAGCGAAGATCAAATTAAAAGATAGGACATTTTAACAAAAAAGTTATTTCTTTTTTATGAAAGTATTATATTTTTAGCAATTCTTTGTATTCATGATCATATATCTTTTCAGTGACAGTAAAATATTAATTAATTGAATAAAAGCTGTTAAATTTTCTTATCAATACTTCATTACATAAGTAATAAAAACTAAGGGCTTTTCTAACAATATTTATAATAAAACAATTAGAAACATCAAAGGAAAATAAAAAGTATTACTAAAGAAAAACAACTACAAAGTACAAAAAGAAGAATGATTTTTGAGAAATTTGTACCTTAAAATACATCAATTGTTATACATATATAATGTATTCTAATAGATAACTTTTAAATTTCAATATACAATATACTATTCATTATATAATTATGTATAAATCTGGATTATACATATATTTAGATTAATATATATATATATATTATATATCTGTGTGTTGTGCGCGCGCTAAATTCTAAGAAAGGAATGAGGAAAACCATATCTTAATATCGAGTATTTTGCAGTCATTTCTTTAGCGTAAATCCTGCCTGCAAGTAATTTAATAATACAAAGAACAAAAATGAAGAATGATTTTTGAGTAATAATTTGCATACCATATAAAATACATAATTGTACAAAATAATAATAATAATAATAATAATAATAATAATAATAATAATAATAATAATAATAATAATAATAAATAATTTCATATGTATTAGAAGATATTTTAGGTTTTCCAAATGAATTCATTAAAGACAAATACATTTAACATTATTATTCTGCAAAATCATTAGGTACAAAACTCCTTAAGCTGAAAAGTTCACTTGTGGGTAACTCCTAATGCCTTAATTGTTTATAATTTTCATATCTGTTTATGTCCCTAACTCCCTATACCATTTTTTTGTCTCCTCTGGTGGGTAATGACCTGGGACTTACCGAATCCTACCAGGATTAAGCAAAAATCAAAAGGCAGAGTCAAATTAAATTAAGGGTTGAGCAGGATCCGGTTCACGAACCGGTAGTTAAAACTTTATTAGGAAAGGGAACCAGTAGATAACTTTTCATGTTTGATTAAACAGAAAAGATAACTGGCAGCCAACTCTTATGACAAGGTAGAGAAACATTTTTTAATTTTTGGCATCTCACCATTTCCCATACCCATACTCTTCATTATGTGCACATTTTCATGTTTTATACTGTTAAATACAAAGAAAGTTTAAAATTAAAAATTAAAAAGAAAAAATAACAGAAAGTGCGACAACAAATCTCGGAAGCTAATCCATATGTTAAGTAAGAACCACTGCTTTAAATGGTCTTTCTAGAGGTCGCATTTTCTTATTCTTATTTTCTTATAACAGTTATTTGAAGCCCGGAATCATCAAAAGCGAAAATTTGCTATATTTTTCTTATTATTCTTCTAATATATACGTGAAATAGAAACATAGAAACTAAAGAGATTATAAGAAGCCACATGGGCTAGTAGTAACAGGGCTATATTGCACGACTTTGGTCAAAATGACCAACGGTATTTTTACCTGACCTTGACCTTTTTCGAGCTCGAATTTTTACCTGACCTTGACCTTTTTGGGCCTAGACCTTTTTTGGGCCTAGACCTTTTTCGACCAACCCTTTGGTCTTCCATGGGTCAATTTTGGCCCACGGTAATTTTTTAGCAACCCTAATTTTTTGGAAACCCTAATTTTTGCAACCCTTCGAAGAAGGGTTGCGCCAAACGGTTGCGTAAGCAACCGTTGTACGTACCCCACCCTAATTTTTTCGACCAACCCTTTGGTCTTCCATGGGTCAATTTTGGCCCACCCTAATTTTTGGCCACCCTTTAGGGGCTTAGCCCTATTTTTTTATGTCTTTACCTTTTTTGTCCTTGACCTTTTCTCCAAAGCTTGCCAGATACCATGGGTCAATTTTGACCCACGGTAATTTTTTGGCCTTCCTTTAGGGGCTTAGCCCTTTTTGATGTCTTAACCTTGTTTGACCATGATATTTCGGCCTTGACCTAGCCATATACCATGGGTCATTTTTCGCCCACGCCAATTTTTTGCCACTCGTGTCCCACCCGTCATTCGTTCCTAACCTGAACGTATGTATCTAGTGATGTTCTATTAGTGTTCTATGAATTATTCTATGAGTGCCGGGTGAGTGCCATGTGAGTGCCAAGTAGTGCCATGAGGCCAATGAGTTGCCAATTGAGTGTCAACGGGAGTGCCAATGAGTGCCACATAGTGCAATGTGAGTGCCACATAGTGCCAAACTGAGTGCCACTTTTTCCAAGCCTTTTCTAGCCTCCTCTGAGCCTAGATAGCCCTAATATGGGTGTCCCTAGGTTATAAGATATGAGGAATCGATTGGTGTATATAACAAGCTGCCTAGGATGTTCCTACTATGAGTTAGTCGTTTTCTATCACTTATACCTATATATATATATATATAATATATATATATATATATATATATATATATATATATATATATATACGAATTATAAATGTACATAAAATAATATTATTAAAAGTAATAATTATCATATTCGAATAATATTATACTGTTATAATATAACTTGCGACTAGCACCACCTACATACAATCAATCCACTTCTTAATTACTACAACTCTTATACACAATTCACGATGGACACTATACCACATCGAATATGACATACTTATAACTACTTTACACTTCCATATGACACTTGTACATTAATAACCCTATACACTTATACACTCAACTACCACCCACACACAGATTACTACTTTAACATCTCTTACACTCACACACTTCGAATTTGAGTTCTGCCCAACTTGTATGCCCTCAACTTTGATTGCCTCAACTCTTGATGCTCACGCATAATCGACCTCAGTCATTGATGCCTCAACTATTGAAGTGATCTCATCTTTGTATGACCTCATCGTTTGATGACGTATCTTTGATAATAATCCCACCTATATTTGATGATTCATCTTTGATATCATTCTTCTAACCTTTATTCTTAAGACTGATTTTTGCTAATCATCCCACATTGATGATGAAAATCAACATCAGATATATTGATGTTATTCTTCCCCTTATGTTCCTCATAAGCCCCGTACCATCAGGGTCGCCGCATGCGCCCCTCTCTCGCTGCGATAGGCTGCCAAACCCCACATTCCCGTAGGTCGCGACCCCATCCTGTACGCTTTCCCCGTCCGCCGGCGTTCCCGCCCAACCGCCGTTGCTGCCCGCAGGCGCAATATCCGGCCGCGCGAATGACAAAAATATATCTCATACTAGCCTAACTGACATACTATCAAAATCTCGCGTTTTCAAAGAAATTTCCTTTTCATCTTTACTATGATTCATTCATTTTTATTTCATACTAAACATTTTTATTAAAAACATTTTCGCGGACCTAAAACTGTAACTCATTATATTATTGATTTTTAATTAGTCCTGATAATTATTAACATTATTTTTACTTAATACTTTTTACTTAATAAATTTGTTAATTTATAAATTTTTAAAAATTGGATGTTAAGAAGAAAAAAAATCCAGAGTGTCTGATTATATAATTCATTTTTATTTTACTACAATTGTACGAATATTTATTAAAAACATAAACTTTTACATACCCTAAAGCATAAAATCAGTAAATCAATAGAGGGTTACCTAACAACAAGAGGGATTAGTATTGCTTTTGTTTTACTGTTTACTGCTTAACTCATGTTTTACTGCTTTAACTCATATGTTATACTGTCTTTAACTCCATATTTATTAACATTAGCATAACCTTAAAGAGTAATTATCAGTTAAAATTCCAATAGATTGTTACCTAACACCTAAGGGATTAGTATGCTTTTGTTTTATCTGCCTTCACGCTTTAACTTTGTTTTACTGTTTAACTGCTTTAACTCATGCTTTACGCTTTAACTCTAACATATCCATACATACCTTAAACAGCTAGTAATCTTATTCTAGGTTAAATTCATAGAACGGTCGTTAACCCTACACCTAAGGGATAGAATATAGTATGCTTTTGTTTTACTGCTTTATCTCATTTTAACTTTCTGCTTACTGCTTTAAACTTTCTGCTTTACTGCTTTAAAACATATTTTTACTGCTTTAACTCATAGTTTTACTGCTTTAACTCATATATTTATTAAATTACATACCTTAAAACAGTAAATCAGAAAATCAATAGAGTGTGACCGAACACCAAGGGGGGATTAGTAGCTTTTTTTTTACTGCTTTACTGCTCTTAACTCATGTTTTACTGCTTAACTTTCTGCTTTACTGCTTTAACTTCATATGTTTTACTGCTTTAACTCATAGTTTTACTGCTTTAACTCATAATTATTAATAATATATTGTAATTTGACAGTTTTTTCTAATGGCGTGTAGTTATTTTCATTATTTATTTATTTATTTTTATTATTTTTTATTATTTTTTTATTTTACTTTTTTTTATATGTATATATTGTTATTTTACTTCATGCCTATTGTTATTATTCTTTAAGCATACACACATACACACCACACACACACACCACACACAACACACTTAACTTATACACACATCACTATGACACTTATACCACAACATTCACTATGACACTACATTTACCTAGACACTTACACTTAATACACTTATACACACCGCGGTACACACACACACACGACACACACTAACACTTATAACACATTCACTATGACACTTATACACCATTCACTATGACACTTGACATTACCAAGACACTTAACATTTACACTTTTACTAACAGCACACACACAACCACACACACACAACACAGTCACACCACAGATTACTTACCACTCACAGCACACAGATTTACTTACCACACGCGATTTACTTACACCACAACAGATTTACTTACACTCAACCACAGATTTACTTACACTGCACACAGATTTTACTAACTCACACACACAGATTTACTTACACACCACTTACGTTTACACTCACAACAGATTTTACTGATAAACACACACAGATTTACGTACACACACAGATTTTACTTACACACACCACACATATTTACTTAACACCACACCCCACACAACCCACACATCTATGACAAGTTCATGCACACTTATGTGTATGCATAGTCTATTAATTTATTAAAACATTTTAATGTTATTAATTAGAACACTCAACATCATAATTACTTCATTCAATATAACTAAAATTATCTTACAATGTTTCTCTTAAAAACTTTCTTTAACACATTAAAGATCAATCATATCATGCTCTTGAAACATCATCCAAATGATGAATTTATATATTAATCTCCGATTCCACATATTTTTCTGTTTATTAAATTTTCCATTACAACTATCAATTGTGTGTTCAAAAACTACACTTTGTTTTACTAGATTAATTTTATTAAAATTATTTATTAATAAAAACATATTATTTATTTAAAGAACGAAGAAATAAATCAGTAAATCAGTAAGGGTCAGCCCCCTAGCACTCCCTCTACCACCAAGCTATGCCATTACGTTTTGTTCTATGATCTCCTGTTACTGCTTTACATCAAACTTAAGAACAAATACAATAAAAGAAATTGAAGAACAAAAAGAATTTCTCTTCCCTCATTACTGACGATTTCAAGGCTTTTGGTAAAATCCATTATAAACGTTTTGGGAAAGTGAAAAAATAAGACAATTTATATGCGATTGCTTTTACTTTTGCTATAAATAGCTCAAAAGTGTGACAAACCATATTTCAAAGTTTCTTGTTAAATAATTCGGATTTTCTTATTATTATCATTATTATTATCTATGTACATGACATCCTATCCACGAGAAAACACCAACACCCGCACTCTTACGAGATACGAAAACTGAGACCTTCTCTTTCATGTTCAAAATGTGTGGTGTCCGATTTTATAACTACTGTTAGACCCTTGAAGACAGTTTCACGGGATAATCCTTCGTTTCTTGGGTTTATAACCGGCCAGAGCATGAGGACTAATTGCCAGGTCAATAGATTCACTATTTCAAGACTAGACCATTCCCTTTCAACGCTGTTCTTTAACTAAAATGTGTGTGCAGATTCAACTTATGTTAGGCCTAAATTTAGGCCAAAAGTATTTAGGATAAGCCTTTTGTATCCCACGCTGATTTAAGCCTAAATACCAGTCAAAAAGTAATTCCATTTATGGATAAGATTCGAGAATCAACTATATTATTTTATAAATATATTCATACTGAAAACCTGCTGGATCGGTAAGATCCTTTAAGACAGGTAGAAGGAGAATGTTACCTTCTTGTGAGTGGACTGGAGTAATCCTTAATCTCTATATGACTCGTATGTGATTGGTCGAGAATTATGTTATCGCTTTTTGGTTTTGGGTATGTAAAAACATGGTTTTTCATATCCTGAACCTAGGGTTCGCTTATTTAAAAACTCTTAACATACATTGTAAATATTTATTTAGAAAGTAAAAATAAGGATAATAAAAGCTGTATTCTATATTTACAAATTTTCTAATCGTTTTCTTGCAGTATTTGCATATGAACATTCCTATATAGGTTCTTGATGTGAATCACTAAATTAAAATAGGAAAGATATTAATAATTAATTTATAATCTATTTACAATAAAAAATGTATATATATATCTAGTATTATATAATAATTGCATATTTTTGTGTATATCTATATAAATATATAATATATATATATTACGCGTAATATATATAAAAAAGTTTTACAAACCTTAAATATATTGACAAGTGAGAGTCAAGGTTGATGTAAATCAATATTTACAATCTGATTATTCACGTGATATATAAGGCTTGAGAGAATACATATGATTCAGGTAAAGTTTTTTTTTAATTGATCTTTTTATCCATCCATACATTTTTACACAATGATTTTAATTTTAATTAATTTTTATTTTTCAGGTGAAGTTTCCAATTTACCAACATATATGATCATGTTCGATGATAGTAGTTCCGATTATCGCGAGATAACTGAGCCTTCATTGTTAACACACTACCGTAAAAAGTTCCCGCTCAGATATCATAGTATATTTTCATTCTGGGTCACCTGCATAAATACTTATTTTTACTTTCTTAAATAAATATTTTCTGTACGTCTATAGAACTTAGGAAGCGGTCGATGATAACCGTAGGATCATCGATCAGGGGTTTCTTAAATGCGTAGTATTCTTGGTATAACATGTTATTGAAATACGGTTACGTAATTAGATAACACATATTGGTCTTCTTCAGCTGCAATAACATTCGCTTACGTACCTCTAACAGATATTTCAGCTGCATTAGGGCCTGAAAGTAGAAATCCAAATGATGAGTTCAAATTACTGCTGTTCATTATTTCTCTTCCATAATCTAACTTCCAAACTGATATGTTTTGATGTTATAAAATGCTAGAGTAAGTGCTTATCCGCTGGTTTCTTCGCCACAGGCTAAAAACTGTTTCGTTCCAGTTTAAAGCTGAGCTTGGTTTTAAGTATTCTGTAAGCCACTCTTCAGTGTGATTACAGTATTACAAAGTAAATTCATCTGACTCATGAATATACGCTTTGTATTATAACAGGGTGATGATTGGGTAGCACATTTGAAAAATTCAAATCCATCGGGGTTTCTTTTATATAAGAATGAAACCCTACCTTCTGGGATCTTGATTTCCCATTGGACAATGTCTTGTATTGAAGTATACATGTTAAGGTGAATCATGGTATACACTTAGTAAAAACCATTAAAATAGAACAATTTTATTACAAACCAGCAGAACTTGTGCACCGACTTAAGCCAGCTAACAGACGAGTATGCATTTATAAATATGAGATTGGATCTCTAAGAACGAAATAAGCGACTGACTCAATCACCATACAAGTTTAGCCAAAACAAAGTTAATTAGCTTCTTGCCATATCCACAGATAAGTTCAGTATGTAAAAAATACGGTTGTTATACAAGGCTTCTGCCGCCAAGCGCCGGAGACGATGATCTTCCAGTTACTTGTGAGGGCGTCTTGAGATAAGGAATCTTTCACTTCCGATTCCCCATCCTACACTAAGTTTAAAGGCTCAATAACCATGTACCTCTCTTTAACCTGCTTTAAATAGAGTGATAACCCTTTAACGACTCTCTCCAGCATCTTTCGTTATCTTCTAAAAGTTAATAATTAAGTGAGATGGAGATGCTATTGATTTTATCTAAACAGCACTGAGTAGATAACAATTCGTCACGGATGGTGTTACTTATGTTCTAACGCACATATCAAACTTGTCGTTGTTGATTGATATGATGTATATTCCACCTTTTTGCGAACGCCTGGTTATTCATCCCGTAGTCTTATATCAGCCGTGAGGTAACAAGATCACCAATGGCCTTATCTGCCGTGAGTCCAAAATCTTTGTTAGGCCTAAATTTAGGAGGCCTGTAACGTAGTTATTGCACCCACATTTTACAGAAACCAAGGTCACGTTTGAAAATATATTTATGACCTGGAATTAGGCCTAAATCGCCCCTTGATACAAAAAGGATTATCCCAAATTTAGGTCTAAAGTAGTTATCCAACACATTTTACAGAGAGAGTTCAGTTTGTATCTTTAAGGAGTGCGGGTTGTTGTGTTTTCTCGTGAGTGTTTATCGATTTACCTGACAAACAATGTCTCATGTGGTTAAGGAAATTGTTATTTATTTAAAAACTTTGAAAGTATTTTTAGTTAACATCGAGCGAATATAAAATGTAAGTGAATAATTTATTTTTAAATCAAAACTTAGAATGATTTTAATAAAAATACATGTTATGTTAAGCAGAGAGAACTTATTTTGTTCTTTTTATACTTATTACATGTAAAGATGCTGTAAAGCAGTAAGTCAATAGAACAAACGTGGCATAGCTTGGTATAGAGGGGTGCTAGGGGCTGACCTTGCTGATTACTGATTTATTGCTTAAGGTACGTAAAATATATGTTTTTAATAAAATTTCAAAATTTTTAGTATTTATTAAAACTTGATAGTATAAAATTTATAAACAAAAAAGTATAACAGTTAATAATAAATTCCTTTTGTTCAAAGATATGATTGATTTATTATAGAAGTTTTAAGAAACTGTGAAATAATTTTAGTTATATTTGAAATGAGTAATATAAATGTACGTGTTTTAATTAAAACATAAAATGTTTAATAAATTATACGTTATATGTGTAAGTGAGTGTTCGTGTGTGGGGTGTGGGTGTGTGTGAGTGTAAGTAAATCTGTGTTGTGTGTAAGTAAAACTGCCTGTGGTGTAGTATTTTTTGTGCGTAAGTAAATTTCTGTGTGTGTAAGTAAATCTGTGTGTGTGTGTAAGAAATCTGTGTGTGTAAGTAAATCTGTGGTGTAAGTAAATCTGTGTGTGTGAGTGTAAGTAAATCTGTGTGAGTGTAAGTAAAATCTGTTGTGAAGTGTAAGTAAAATCTGGGTGAGTGTAAGGTAAATTCTGCGGTGTAAGCTAATCTGTGGTGTGAGTGTAATGTAAAGCTGTGTGTGGACTGTGTGTGTGTGATGTGGTGTGTGTGGTGTGTAAGTGTAAATGTAAGTGTCTATGGGTAAATGTAAAGTGTGTCATAGTGAATGTGTGTTATAAGTGTCATAGTGAATGTGTGTATAAGTGTAAGTGTGTGTGTGGTGTGTGTGTGACCGCGTGTGTATAAGTTAAATGTAAGTGTCTATGGTTTAAATGTAAGTTGTCATAGTAATGTGTGTGTATTAAGTGTCAGAGTGAAATGGGTGTAATAAGTGTAAGTGTGTGTGTGTGTGTGTATGTGTGTGTGTGTGTGTATGTGTGTTCTAAAATAATAATAACAATAGGCATTAAGTAAATAAATAATAAAAGTTATAATAATAAAAATAAAAGTTAAAATAATAAAAATAATAAAAATAATAATAAAAATAAATAAAAATAATAATAAAAATAAATAAAAAGTATTAAAACAAAATAAAAAACATAATGTTAATAAATAATAAATGTTAAACCAGTAAAACATGAGTTAAAGCAGTTTAAAACATATGAGTTAAAAGCAGTAAAAACATACGAGTTAAAGCAGTAAAGCAGTAAAACAAAAAGCATACTAATCCCGCCCCTAGGTGTTAGGTAACACCTCTATTGATTTACTGACTTTACTGTTTTAAGGTATGTAATGTTAATAAATATATGAGTAAAGCAGTAAAAACAAATGAGTTAAGCGTAAAGCAGGAAAGTTTTAAAAGCAGTAGAAGCATAAAGTTAAGCAGTAAAGCAGAAAGTTAAAGCAGTATAAAGCAGTAAACAAAAGCATACTATCCCTTTAGTGTGAGGTAACACCTCTATTGATTTACTGAATACTGCTTTAAGGTATGTTAATGTATATGATTAAAGCAGTAAAGCAGTGAGTTAAAGCAGTAAGCAGAAAGTTAAAGCAGTTAAGCGTAAAACAAAAAGCATACTAATCCCTTAGGTGTTAGGTAACACATCTAAATTGATTTTACTGATTTACTGCTTTAAGGTATGCTAATATTTAGTAAATATGTGAGTTAAAGCAGTAAAACATATGAGTAAAGCAGTTAAAAACAGAGTTAAAGCAGTTTAAAAACTAGTAAAACAAAAGCATACTAACCCTTTGTTTTAGTAACACCTCTATTGATTTACTGATTTACTGGCTTTAAGGTATGTAAAGTTTATGTTGTTTATATAAAGTTTTTCGTACAATTGTAGTAAAAATAAAATGAATTATATAAAAATGACATTCTGGATTTTTTCTTCTTACATCCAATTTTAAAAATTTATAAATTAAAAAGTATTAAGTAAAAAGTTATTAAGTAAAAAATAATGTTAATAAATATATGGTTAAATAATAGTGCTGTAATGAGTTACAGTTTTAGGTTCGCAAAATGTTTTTAATAAAAAATGTTAAAGTATGAAACTAAAAAGAATGACTCATAGTATATTTGAAAAGAAATTCTTTGAAATGTTTAAGTATGAATAAAAATGAATGACTATATAGTATATATATTTTTCATTCGCGCCGGGAATATTGCGCCTGCGGGCACACGCGGCGGGCGGGAAACGCGGAAATATTGCGCCTGCGGCGGCACGCGGCGGGCGGACCCTCGTACGCGGGATGCCTTGACTGAGTGATCAGATCGTGAGTGACACCTACTGTGACATCGAGTGCTACATACACAGTGTTCGGCAATCCTCTGCGCGTGCCCTGAGATGGGTTGTCAGCACTTATTCTGTGATTCGCGTAGAGGGCGCATTTGCGCGATCCGATCTGGACGCTTAATGAACTAGGGGAAAAACATCATATTAGTGTTGTCTATGATGTGGATAGAAAAGTCTAGAAAAGGTTATAAAATGTATCAAAGATGAATCATCAATATAGATGGTATCAAAGACGACGTCATCAAAGATGAGTCATCAAAGATTAACCTTCAAATTTGAGGCATCAATGCTGAGGCAGTAATGCTGAGCCGTCAAAGTTGAGGCATCAAAGTTGAGTGCATCAAAGTTGAGGCATCAAAATATCGAGGTGTGAGTTAAGTGTAAGTGTAAGCTGGTATCTGTGTGTGCAGGTGTGAGTGTAAGTGTATAGTTGGTTTTTAATGTATAGGTTCTATGGAGAGGTGTAGTAAGTGCTCTATAAGAGTCATAAAGTTGTGTTTAAGTGTCATAGTGAATGTGTGTTATAAATTGATATAGTGTATGTGTGTAGGTGGTGTGCAAGTAATATATATTATAACTTGTCTATAAGTGAATATATATAATATATATATATATATATATATAATATATATATAAATATACTATAATATATATATATATATATATATAGGCTATAAGTGATAGGAAAAGACTAACTCATAGTAGAAGCATCCCAGCAGCTTGTAATATACACCAATCGATTCCGCATACCTTATAACCTAGGGTAGACACCCATATTAGGCTATTCTAGGCTCAGGGAGGCTAGAAAAGGTTTGAAAAAAGGGGCACTCAGTTGGCACTATTGTGGCACTCACTTGCACTATGTGGGCACTCACTTGCACTCATTGGCCACTCACTTGCACTCATTGGCACTCATTGGCACTCACTGGCACTCACCTGGCACCACCCGGCACTCAATAGAATAATAATGAACACTAATAGACATCACGCGAGATACATACGTTCAAGTTAGAACGACTTATGATTTATATGCAAGGGTGACTGGGGCCACCGTAGTGGGCAAAAAATTTGGCTGTATCGACGTGCTTTGTGGGCCAAAATTGAACCCATGGTATCTGGCAAGGCGTCAAGGCTCTGATAATATCATGGCTTTACCAAATCTAATGGTTAAATGACATCAAAAAGCTGAGGCTAAGCCCGCTAAAGGAAGAGTCACATAATAAATTCTAACCGTTGGTCAAGACCATTGGATATCTGAGCAAGCTTTGGAGAAAAAGTCAAGGACAAAAAAGGTCTAAAGACATCAATAATAGAAATAGGGCTAAGCACCTAAAGGGTGGCCAAAAAATTAGGGTTGCGGCCAAAATGACCCATGGAAGACCACATTGATGAAAAAATTAGAGGTTGGGGTTACGTACACCAGTTACTTACGCAACCGTTTGGCGCAACCCTTCTTCGAAGGGTTGCAAAAATTAGGGTTGCCAAAAAATTAGGGTTGCCAAAAAATTAGGGTTGCTAAAAAATTACCGTGGGCCAAAATTGACCCATGGAAGACCAAAGGGTTGGTCGAAAAAGGTCTAGGCCCAAAAAAGGTCTAGGCCCAAAAAGGTCAAGGTCAGGTAAAAATTCGAGCTCGAAAAAGGTCAAGGTCAGGTAAAAATACCGTTGGTCATTTTGACCATCATCGTGCAATATAGCCCTGTTACTACTTGGGCTTATCGAGACTGTCCCAGTCATACTAAAGTAGATAGGCCTAATCACCCAATATGTTCATGCAACATACAAAACCCACATCACGCCCAAAGGCTTGTCAACATCTTACACAAAGTTAAAGCTAATATATACACCAACTAAGCTACTACCAAAAGCAAAAACTATAGCAAGTTACATGCTAATCAAGCTGAAGAAAGCTTGAAGCATGAAGTTTAACCTTAATTAACTAAAATACTCACCAAATTGTCTTAGTCATAAATCACTTTATGATGCCTAAACCATCCATATGATTATCCAATATTTGTTTTCTGTTTTCTAATTCTAACACGTGAATGGTGTAACTTATATTTTCAAATTTTCTGTTGTGCGGGCCATAAGAGTTATAAGTTATATAAGGTACATTTTAATATTTTATGTTGTGCGGGTCATATGACATCATTTATACCGTTCATATATTTTTACTGCCACATCCTCTGATCATCCGGTTTCATACTCGAATAATCCAGGAGTTGTGTGAAAGATTCGTAGAACCATTATATGGAATCAAACATCTAACCCATATTTTTAGAAGTTCATATCCGTTGTTTCAATTCTCACTTCTGAAAGGAGTACGTCGATAGTCCGTATTTTAACGTGGATTGAAGGTGTTTCCTGGTGGAGGTATTGTCAAATTGAGTTATTGTCTTAAAAATTGTCGTCGGTTGCTTATTTTCAGTACATTAGAACATTAGAAATATGAAAACAGCAATAATCCACATGGGCCTGTCGAGACTGTCCCAGTCAACCGAAAAGAACCAACCACCAAATATGCTCATGCAAATCCATAAGGCACCCTAGGGCTTGTCAATAACTTATATATTATACACAAAGTCTACAATTAAAAGAAAAACTATAACTAACTTTGTTATAGTCATAACATGCAATTTAACTTTAATAACTACTGTAACTAAAAATCCGCCAATTTGACTTAGTCAAAATATACTATATGATACCCACACCATCCATATACCAGTAGTTTGGGTCTTCATTATGTTTATTGGGTGCCAGTGGGTTTAGTTTATATTGTAAGTTGTAACTGTTTTTGAAAATGTCTCGGGTTTAACAGGGGTGGGAAGCTGGAGTAAATAAATATCTTTTTGTGTGAAGCCGGTATAGAAACCTCTTTTTGGTTGAACCGAAGCTGATTCAATTTTTTTAATATAAAATAATGTAAAATTTTAAAATAACGTAGCCAAAATCGAGCCATTTTAAAACAGTGGAACCGGAGCCTGCATGAAATTTATTACCAGCTCCGCAGCCGTGTTTCAGAGTGTGAGAAATTCGGGTACTTTTCTTCATAACCTACCCAACCATCTGGGATCTGAGCAAGCTATGCCCAATGTTGACTCGGGAAAAAAAACTTCCCGAAGGACTAAGTGGTTTAAAATTTAATGGGGATAGAACGGCTCGATCATTATGTAAAAAATTATAATACAGATTTTTTATATAATATAGAAAATGAGTTATATATATATATATATATATATATATATTATCTATAATATATATATAATTAGTATATAATATATATATATATTCTTTAATTAAATGATTTGCATAAGTCTTCACTTCATGTATTTATGATGATTATGATAATAATATATATATATGAATCTATAGCTTATTAGTAGTGAGGAAAATTAATTATTTATATATTATAGAATACTGATATAGAAGATATTATTATAGTTTTATAGTTATATGTGAAGTTATTTATACTATATTTATATATTATATATATATATAATATTATATGTTATATATATATAATAATATATATTATATATATATATTATATATATTAATATATAATATATATATATATATATATATATATATATAATATATAATTATATATCTATATATATAGTATATAATATATATATATATATATTTATATTATAATTATATATATATATATATAATATATATATATATTATATATAATATATGTATATAAAGGAGGAAAAGGGAGTAAATATAAATAGGTGCATCGTAGGAGAAAAAAGAGCGTTAAAATGAACAGGTTTTGGAAAGGCGAGGATCGAATGGGGAATACAAGGAATAGGAATCGATATATAGAAGGCAGGTTTGCGAAGAGAGTTTGATAAGAATAAGCGGTGATAGATAGTGGAAGTGGAGAGTGCGATGGTGTGCTGACATTTGTAGATGAAATGGGGATAGATAGAGGGGAGTATGGAAAGAACAATGGAAATCTGTTATAACATTGGCAGAAATGAAGAGGTGATTGTGAATGTGTGTGGGTTGATTGGTGGCAAGAAAGGAATAGGTACTTTGGGGATGAAGTCATTAGCAAGGGAGAGGTAATGGTAAGTGATAAAGTTTGAGAATGAAGTAAATCTGTAGGTATAGGGTTTTATGAAAATTCTAGGTGAAGTGATAAGTAGCGGGGAGCCGGAGATGGTGATTGATTGGATTTGAAAGTTTTGTAATAAAAGCGTTTTTGTGGAACGGGTGTCTATGTTCCGAGGTTGGAGGAGAGAGCTAATAGTCCTTATATAAGGGTAGGGAGATAAGGGGAACTGTAGGAATATAGGGAAATTAGTATATTGAGTGTTGTAGGGAAGTATATGCTGGTATTTTTAGTCGAAGAGTGCTGTCGAGTGACTGAAGGACTGGATTGGTAAATATGAACTAGGTGCGTCTAGGAGTTGCAGAGGATATGTGATCAAATCTTTACATTGAAACAAATGATTGAGAAAATGAGGGAGAAGAAGAATAAAATTCGTCATATTAGGGTTATGGACTTTGCACAGGCTATGATGAGGATTAGATGAGAGAAGCTCCAAGGAGGTTTATATATTTATGGTGCTTTGGGTACTGTGGTGGCTTCTGATGAAATAAAAGTATGTAGGCTGAGATAGTGAAAGCGGTGTGTGAAGGAATAACTGGCGTTGTCAAAAGTGAGTTGTTTCACACTCACTCAATAAGCGGAGTAGAGGAAGGGAATCACTGTTATGTCTCCCTGGTTATTCACTTGCTATATGGATGGGTTATAGTAAAGAATTAGCAGTGGGAGTTGGCAGGAAATGGTGGTTAGAATGAATGGAGAATGGAGGTGAGTGAGGGTTGCCTACCTGTCTTATATGCGGATGATTTTTGGTTTTGTGTGGCGAGATTCTGAAGAAAGTTTTGAGAGGATTGGTAGATTTGGCAGGGTATGGCAGGGTGTGTAAAGGGAGGGGTTTGAAAATTGAACGTAGTAAGAGTACGAAGGATAGTCGCTGACGGTGTGAAGAGAGTTATGTTAGATGTTGAGTACCAGCTAGAACAATGTCTGAGTTAAGTTTTGTAGGACTATTATGTTTGGAATGAAAAGGGACGGATGCAGATGCAGAGTGTCAGGTAGGAAAGTCGTGAATGGCAGGAAAGCTGTCTGGTTCAATTAAATAATTGGTCGGAGTAAAGGCGGTGAAGTCTTGAGTGCGC
>JABUQX010031257.1:0-7500 GCA_015478945.1 Trachelipus rathkii | reverse complement strand
CTACGGGAAAAGGATACATTGTTGAATACTGGAAATTTTACGAGGAAACTGTAAAAAAAAAAAAAAAAAAAAAAAGAAAAAAAAAAAAAAAAACATCTCGAATACAATAGCTACAGGGAAAGAGAATACATTTTTGGAATTCCTTGTAAATTTTTCAGTTTGGGAAATGTAAAAAAAAAAATTTAAACATAATATTGCTATTTTTTTTGGGGGGGAGCTGGACAATAGTAATATATATATATATTATTTGAAAGGTATTACACGGCAATGTCGGGGGCTTCGAGCTGCGGGGAACACAGGGGGACGTTTTCCATACCCCGTAGGGGAGGGGCGGAGGAACCCGCGACACCCAAATACCAAAGGGGGGGTTCCGGAGACCCTCCGGAGGGGGGAAATTAGTCTACCCGTAGTTCCCGAAGGCCGAGAGACCACGCTTCATGCCATCGGGTTGCGGGTATACCTTGGGGTATTCTTTAGTTAAAAAAAAGCAAATTTTAAAAAAAGTCTATTTAAATTTTAACGAGTAACCAATAAAGGTCTCTAAATAGGCTTTTCTAATCCATATTATAATAATTATTAACAATAATTTGTTTTTGGTTTTGTTTTTTTTACATTTTCACCTAACTAAAATTTTACAGTATTTCAAATGTATTCTTATCCTGTAGCTATTGTGTTTGGCCCGCACGAAAAAATTAGACAGATCCCAGCAATGTTAATTCTTTTCGGTAAGCTGTTGTAGTTTTTTGAGAATGGATTGTGGCGCTTAGAGGCTACCTAATATATATATTTCTATATAATATTATATATATATATATATATATATATATATATAATATATATATATATATAATATATATATATATTATTATATATATTACTAATATATATATATATATATAATATATATATATATGTTATGAATAAGTATATATATAAATATATTAAAAATCCAATTGCCCCGGGAATGAATTACACTTCTTTATTGGTTTTTTGGGACATTGATAGTCGGATTTAACGGTTTAAAGTATATAGGTAGTTTATAAACTGAATTTAAAATTTAATTTTAACATAGCTATGTAATAATTATTATTATAAGGTATTTATTCTCTCTAAATATTGTTAAAAGTATTGTTTTCTTAATGTAACTGGGATACTTTTTCGTAACTTCACAATAAATTTTGATATAATTTCAGCAGTTTCGTAGATTATTATCATTCTTGATAATGTAGAGTGAGGCTTTGAGGTGTTTGCTGTCGAATATGCATATCATTGTCAGAAAATAATAATGGTCGTGATGGGACGTAAAAAGCGGTTTATTATAGTCGTACTATCTATAGATAAACTACGGATACGGAGATATTAATACTACGTGATAATATATATGCGGATTTAAGTAGGGAGAGTATAAACTAACTACAAGTGTAAATGATATATATACTTAATATATTCATTATGTTAATTTAGTATAATATATCGTGGAGGTATATATATATATTATAATATATATTATATATAATATAATTATATATATCTATAATACATATATATTTATATTTATATTTATATATATATATATATATATAATATATATAAATATTATATATATTATATAATTTATATTTAATATATATATATTTTATATAATATATATATATAATATATCTATATATATATATATATTAATATATATATATATATATATAATATAATTATATATATATATTTATTTATTTTTTTAAAAAGTAATTTTAACGAATTGGAAATTTTTTTTCACAAAATGAGAAAAATAATTAATTTTAATATTTTTAAGAAATTTGTATTGAAGGTATCAATAAGTGAATTTTGATTTGAATAAGAAGTACGTGAGATAGATGGACGTACACTAAGATATAAGTTTGTGAGCTTTTTGGGTGCCTCTCATTAATGGTGCTAGTGGCTCTTCTTGCTTTGTTTTACTATGAAGAAGGAACCATTCAAGGATCTAAGGATTCACTAAGTGCAACTTAGGTAAGGGAAAACGTAGGGATGTAGCAATATTTAGTAAAGTGGTTGCAAAAAATCATATCGAACTAAATGGAGGTTTCGCTCTTTCTTCATTATGAAAAAAGAATCACCTCAAGGTTTTCAAGTGAAACTAGTAAAGGAAATAGAAGTAATTTCAAATAAAAGTTAAATCTAGTGTTGCGAAGAAAAAATCAACATCAGCATAGAAAAGTAGTTAGTAGAAAAGAACAGGAAAAGTCTTTAAGATAGTAAGAGGGTATTCCATCAAGGAAGTATATCAAGCAAGAAGAAAGTGTGAAAAGCAAGGCGACACGCTAAGAAGAGTATATTCAAGACAGAAGGAGATTACATCAAGGATCCTTTTGATTTTTAGGCTAATAGATACATCAAGGATCGTAAGTACAGGAAAAAAGAATTCATCGACGGAACTTATAATCGGGTATCAATTGACTCTGGAAGAAGAGGAGTGAGAGGTAAGGAAGAGATACAATCAATATTAATTAACTTTCCTTAACAATAAACATAGTTTTAATTTAAGTTTTAATTTAAGTTTTAATTAGTTATAGAATATAGATTTAGGGTATTTTTTTAGGGTGTGGTTTGTTGAGCGGGGTTTGGAGCTTGAGGTATTGGAAAGTGCCTCAGGTTGTGGCCCGGTAAGCGTGCAGCCAAATCAAGTGTGGGAATAGTAGAAAGTAGAGTGGTGAGAATAGAGGGTCAGGATAAAAGAGAGTAAGGGGGAGTAAAGAGATAGGATGGGTAAAAGAGATTAGATTAGAGTGGGTTGTATGAATGAGAAGGGATAATGAGGATCTGAAAAGGGAAGAAGTGGGGTTAATGTTCGAAGAAAAAAGGTTGGATGTGCTAGGGTTGACAGAGAAAAAGCTGAAGGAGTAGAAGGAGATGATTTGGAAAATTTTCAGGGTTTGATTTCGAGGGGTGAACGAGCGAGTGAGGGTGTGAGGGAAGGGGTAGGGAATAGTTTATGAGGGAGGTGTGGGATAAATGTAAAAACTGTGCAAATAGGTGAGTTCGAGAATATTGTGGGTTAAAAATTCGGGGGGGGAATGTGGGTTTTTATATGCGCGTATGAACCAGTAAATGGAGCGAGGGAGGAGGAGAGAAAAAGATTTTGGAGTGGAGTTGAATAAATGTTGGGAAAGTTTCGGGGAAAATGATAAAATTTGTCTATAGGAGTTTTGAATGCAGGAGTGGGAAGAGAGGAGTTGGGCGAGAATTTATAGGTCAATTTGGGGTAGCGGGAAAGGATATAATGGAGAAGTCCTGTTAAGGTGTGTTGATAGAAGAATAAGTTGGGAACACTGGTTCAAGAAAGTGAAAATCATAACAGTGGAAGAGTTGAGTAACGGGGGGGGGGAGGGCGATATTGGATTATGTGTGTATAAATAGAAAGAAGGGAGATTACTAGATGTAAATGTATTCAGAGAGGCAGGTAGGGGGTTATCTGATCACTATTGGTGGTTACTAGGTTAAGGGTAGGGGGAGAGGTAACGGTTAAGAGAAAGAGAAAAAAAGAGGAGACAGAAGTCATAAAGGTGGAAAAATTAGATGAGACATTGTGTAAGAGGGAGTTTAGGAGGAGGTATGGAGGATAGGTGGAAGGACGTGAGAGGGACGGAAATTAGGGGAGTGGGAGGAGGAGTGGGAAGAAGTGATTAATAAGAGACAATTTGTGGAGCAGAGGCCCAGAAGAATATGTGGGTAAAAAAGGTGGGGAGACAAGTAGAAGAAGGAAAGGAAGTGAATGGTGGAGTGAGGAGGGGAAAGAGTTGGTGAAAGAAAAAAGAGGTCAATGTGAAATGGTTGGGGAATAGGGGAAGGGAAAGCTGGGAGGAAAATAGAAGGGTTAGAGTGAAAGAGGGCGGTGGTGAGGGCGAAGAGAAATGCAAATAATGAAATGGTGTAGAAAAGTGGCAGAAAATTTTGAAACAGGGAGCAAGATATTCTGGAAAGAAGTAAATAAAAAGGAAGAACGCATGGAGTGTTAGGAGGGGTTAAGGGAGGGGAAAGGGAATGGATAGGAGGGGAGGATAGGGATAGGTGAGGAAAGGTGGGGGGGAATATATTTAGAGGATTATTGAATGAATTGGGTGGGAAGAGATGAGGAGGATTTACAAGAGGTGAGGATGGGGGGGGAAGTGGGGCAGGAGGTATGGAAATAAAAATGGAAGAAATTATTAGGGCGTTAACTAAAGAAAAAAAAGGAAAGTCCACAGATCTAGATGGTGTGAGTATGGGAATGTTACAGATGGGAGGCAGAGGGGTGGTGGAATGGCTGTATAGGTTATATAATTTATGTTGGAGGAGAGGAGAGGTTCCAGGATGGGGAGGATGGTTGTTTGGTTCTCCTGTATAAAAGGGAAGGGATGTGGAGTGTCGGGAATAGATAGAGGTTTTGTCTTTGAGTGTCAGTAAGGGAAATGTATGGGAGAATACTAATTGAGCAAGGGGAGAGAATTAACGGAAGAGAGAATGGGGGAAGAAAAAGGAGGTTTAGGGTTGGAAGGGGGTGTGTGGATCAAGTATCACAATGAAATCTTGTTGGAGAAGGTAATAGAAAGAAGGGAAAGTGTTGGGTGTTTTTAGATCTGGAGAAAGCGCATATAATAGAGTGAAGAGGGGGGAATTAATGAGGGTGCCTGGAGGAATATTTAGTAGGGGTAAATGGGGTAAAGGTATTAGGCCTTTTACGATCGAATACAGAATTGTTGTCGAGAGTATTAGGACGGGAGAGTGAGATGTTTGGGTAGAGAGAGGTTGAGACTGGGATGTGTAAAGATAAGCCGTGGCTTTCAATTTTTATTTAATGGAAGAGTGTCCTACAAGAGAATGATGAGGGAGGGGGAGGGGGTGGAATTGATGGATAGGGGTGATGGATGGGGTGATAGAGGGGAAGTGAACATGATACTATTTGCGGATGATAATGCCTTAGTGGGTCGAAGAATTCAGAAGGGCTGTAGTATTTGGTGACAGGAGTTTGAGAAGATGTGGACAAAAGGGTCTTTAGATAAATCCAGGTAAGAGTAAAGTTTTAGTGTAGGAGGAGGGAACAGATGAGGGGATGGGGTTAGAGGTTAGAGTAGGGGGGGAAGTAGGTTTTCAGATATTTAGGGACGGATTTGGGTAAGGAAGGAGGGAAGAAGGAAGAGATAGATCACAGAGGAGGAGAAGGAATGAGAGCATTGAGTGGTCTAAGGGAATTATGGAAAGGGGGGGATTTATCACATAAACTTAAGATAAGTAAATGGTTTGGAAAAAATTTGTTGTTCCAACAGAGCGGTATATATGGGTGTGAACATGTGGGGTTGAATGTTAGGTCAAGAAGAAGTTGAAGTGTTTTGAGATGAAAGGGTTGAAGAGCGGATGTGGGTTAGTAAAAAGAGAGAGGATTAGGAATAGGGTGATAAGAGAGAGAAGTGATTGGAAGAAAGGTTTGGTGAGAAGAGCGGAGAGGGGAATGTTAAGATTGGTTTGGACATGTGAGAGAATGGAGGAACAGAGGGTGGTTAGGAGAAGTTTGGGAAGCGGAGGGGATAGGAAGGAGAGGAGGGGGAGACCAAGAAGAAGGTGGATGGATGGAATAAAGGAATGCTGGAAGAGAAAGGGATGAGGGTGGAGGAAGGTAGGTTGTTGGCGAGGGATAGAATGGAATGGAGGAGGTGGGTGGGGGGAGATGAAGGAAATATGAATTAGGGACTTGCACGATACACTAACCACCGCTTTAAGCGGGATAGTGGTTTGTAAATATAACTAATCATAGGATATATTATAGTTACATATTATATAATATATTCCTATATATATATATTTATATATATTATAATATATATATATATATATATATATTATATATATAATATTATATATATATATACTATATATATATATATATATATATATACGGACATTTAAAGTGGTCTGACTCCGTTAATAATTAAGGTTAAGGTTAAATTTAGGTTGTTTGGTTAGGTTAGGTTAAGTTAGGTTAGGTTGGGTTAAGGTTGGTTAAGGTTAGGTAAGGTTAAACCCCCAAAATTTTAATTATCCTAAATTATTAAAATAACGATACATTAATAATTGATTTTCGCTCCTGGAGTCAACCACTTATAAATGCCTATATTATATATATATATTATATATATATCTATAATATTATATATAATCATATTTAATATAAAGTATTAAATATATATATATATATTATATATATATATAGTATATATTATTATATAATATAATATTAATATATATATTATAAATAATATATATATATATATATTATAATGTGTGTGTGTGTGTGTGTGTGTTGGTGGTGTGTGTGGTGTTGTGTGTGTGTGTTGTGTGTGTGTGTGTGTGTGTGTGTTGGGTGTGTGGTAGTGGGCTCTATTATAATGAATGCTAATGAATTTTTATTGAAATTGAACCGAAACATTTAAGCTGCGTTTCCAGAAGCCCGACTGCAGCCCGGGCGGGACACAGGCGAACATGCCATCGTTTCCAGCGCCGTTTGCGCACCTTCTACGTCATGCTACCGGTTCCACAACTCAGGCGCCGTCTGTTAAATCTCGATTTCGGGATTAGTAACGGGCGGGCTGCGGCAGGAACTTTGTTTACACCACTTTCTCTTTACAAACTGTGTCGGAAATGGCTTGCCAAAGGTATTTTAATATTTTAGTTAACTTTTATATTAAGTTTACAGTTGTCAGCTGGTCCGACGGGTGCGCTCGGCCGTTTCCAGGTACTCAAATTTCCTGTTCTCTTGATTGGTTAATTGTAATTTTTTTAATTTGAAAGTGTTTCCAGAGTCGATTTTGCACCACAGGCTGCATCGGGCTTCTGGAAACGCAGTTTTATTCTTCTCTTCATCTTAAAATATTGTGAGCAGATATATTAGGAGAAAATTGCTATTGGTCAATGCAAATTTTCATTGCATTAGCCCTTGTCATAATTATTAGGCACTAACCTAAAATTATTGCAAAAGCTCCGTTCGATTATGGCACTCTCATTTTCTGCAAAATTTAGATTTCTGTTTCCTTAATGCAATGTATAAAAGTAGTATGCTGGTTTTTTTTAAATACATTATCTGTAAAAGACGATATTTGTGATCGAAAACCTCTCATAACCTATTTTTATAAAACTTTCACAAAACAATATACCTATATGTGTGTTCATACGAGTGTTAAAAACAAAAAGTTGCAAATGAATATAATAATTTAATTACGAGCGGAATAAACACATTCTATCTATATCATTGAAATTAGAGTTGAAATAGAACATTAGAACTAAAGAGACAGTAAGAAACCACATGGGCCTATCGAGACTGTCCCCAGTTAAGCTAATAGAACCAATCATGCAAATCCACAAAGCACCCTAGGACATGTCAATAACTTACATAGTATATCACAAAAGTCTTCAACTAATAGAAAAAACTATACCTAGCTAAAATATCCTATATGCTAATCACACTACAAGCTT